>JAGVVM010006815.1:0-20746 GCA_019149425.1 Psidium friedrichsthalianum
AACGAAGATTCTGCAAGAAGCTTTTAAGGCTATGCTTTTAAACATAGGTGCACATCCACCATGAATAACCCACTAAGCCGTAGGATCTATAGAATATCGATTTTGAATGGAATCAAATTCTTTAAAATCCCGATTTACGCACGCAAAATCTACATTCTCCAAATTACGTTCTTGCACTCATCCAAGTTAGGAAAGTATTTCTTAAAGTATTTTAGTCTTTCTTGGTTGATCTCCTATCATCGTATGGAGGAACTCGAGTAGGATCTTCATTGAGCCATTGATTACTATATTACCTACAAAATAGAAATAGAAACCATAATATATAAGAAGGATATTATATTATCATATCAAGAAAATGTATCAAGTAATAAAGTAATAATCTCATACGATTTTAGAAGTTATTTAGGATTCAAGGCGTGTGCCATGCAATGAAGTGGAGTATTGATCTTGCTCCAACGATCCACAAAAATTGTATGAACCACCTCATAAAATGTAGACTCATCATCTAGTCTTTTCACTTCTTTGCATATATAGCTCTCCTCAATTTAACAATCATTGAATCCCACATATCATAAACTAAGTGAAGATAAGGCTTGTTGATGTTACAAATTCTAAGCATGTCATAAATAAGAGCCGTGAAGGAAAGTATATAATCAATTGAATCTCACTAAAAGTCATCACAATACCTTTTCTTTGACAAACTTAGCCCCCTCTTGATTATTATCTTGATAGATATTCCATTTGTCACAATAACTATGTTTTGAAAACTACTTTTGATTAACTTAAACCTTTTAAGCATCACAATCAACAAAGCAAAATGTGTATCCGTTACAGAAAGCAGCTTCAAGTTAACAAACTCATTGTATATTGCTAATCTCATAGAATGATTCATGATAAAATGTTTGATACGCATAACATCTGCAGCAATCTCTGAAATTCAGCTATATTCCCCATAAACTACTTGATTACTTTGCACATTCTTTATGGCACAAATGTTCTTCAAAACTAGATTAAGAGTATGCACCACACAAGATATCCAATAATTGATGGAAATTCTTGCTCAACAAGTTGTCCCGCGCCCTTACAATCGAAGCATTAACTGTAATTACTGGACCACATTCTCATGTCCAACTTTATTAATTACTTCTTTCAATAAATTGAAAATGAAGTACTTACTTTTGTTTCTCTTAAATAGTCAACTAATTTAAAAAACATAGGCTCTCCATCCAACACTGCCATAAAATTAATAAGTGATATCTTTTGTGAGTCATTCTATCCATCACTCATAATATTTACACCCTTTTTCCTCCACATGCTTCTAATAGGAGCACACAACCTATTAATATTTACTTTCTCTTTTTGCAATAAAGTGGTCCTCAACAAATTATATTTTGATGGTACATAACTCACAATATTATGATTAGAGGCATAAGTGAAAGCGGATTGAAAGTAAGGGCTCCTTACTAGGTTAAACGGCAAGCCCGCCTAATAAAACATCCTAGCAATCTCACAATCTAAATTCTCCCAATTAAGTCATGTTGAACACATTTTCAAGTAATCATCCACTCCCACCCCCCACTCCCACTCTCACTCCATATTTTTTGGAGTCAAAGTATGAACCCAAACCACCACTACTGCGTCCATCATTTGAAAAATTAGAAGGAGGCAAAGGTACACTTCTTTGCACATTACTCATTCTAGTATTGCATCTCCATCTAATCTTTCCATTTCCAAAGATCTTTCTTTTCACTTTTCCACATTTTTCAATTCCTTTTCCGCTTATCATTAACAAATGGGCCCCAACTCTCGTGTATGAACTTTTAAAATCTTTTTTACAAAAGTTATATTTCCAAGACAAATTTCCCCGGCATCACCATGACTAGCCAACTTAGTAATATATTCCCATAATGGTTTATTTGGATCTTCATCGCTAGATGTAGATGGTCACACACTAGAAGTGCTACTATCCATGCTTGAAGAAGTCATTCTACACAAAATACAATTATCAGAACTATAAATACAATATATACTACAAAGCAAGTTATAGATAACAAGATATTCAAACATCATAATCATCCATGAATACGGGTGATTAAATGAAAAATAAGCAAACATAGCAATGACATTGTTAAACACATTACAACTTGACAAGAATTTCATTCCAAGAAGTTAGATGGCAATATCTAAAAATCAATATAAACTCATACTCAGACCATTATAATGATAAGTTTTTATACCACTAATAGAACCTGATTCAACAATAATTTTCATAGAAATGTCAATTAGACTAGACCTCCTTTACTTTGTCTAGTGAGTTTTCAATAGTCACAGTCGTCAATTCCAATTATTTCCTTCTGTCTCTTCTTATCTAATACTAGAGTTCTTTGATGACTAAGGATAGATAAAAACAAATTTGCAAAAGAGTAAATCAGAGAGTCGAAAGAGCAACTAAAAAAAAATTACAAAAATGCTATTGAAAAAAAATTACCTAAAAACCCATCAAAACAACAATGAAACGCGAAAAAGCGATTGTTGACACCTAAATTTTGATTTTGTTTTGATTTTGATTTTTGATTTTTTTTTTATATTGCACAAAAATGAGACCTAATTCTCACTAAAAAATATTTCCTCATACTTTGCATTTTTATTTTTCTCTGCATTGCATTTTGCATTGATGGCGAAGAGTTGAGCTTAACTCGATAGATGATTGGACTAGAACATATTGCAAAATTCGGCTAGGCTAAGGAGAGATGGGCAAAAAATTTGATGGGAATTTGGGTTTGAGTTGAGCTTAATTCAGATCACTAAATTTTAATTATGAAAAAGGCCTTCTATTAAAGTTTATTAATCGAAAAACGGCCAAAGCTTAAGCTCGTATTATCAGATTTTGACCTAAGTTTTTCACTATATAAACACCTCTAGGTCACATAACGAAGGAGGGCCACTTCATTGTCATACACAGAACATTGAGAACACAGAGCAAGAAAGAAGTCCATGATCGAGAACTCTGACGTGCGCTCAGCCTACTCCAATGCATTCACTTTGCGTAGCCTCATTATGGTTTTTGGCTAAAGTCATTGAGGTGTATGTTGCTTCAAACTTGTGACACGTTCAACATTCCATGAGTAATCTTAGCATTTTCAATTGGTGAATGAAATCTTCATTTGGGGACCAGTCGATTCATATACGGCCATGTGATAGAAGGAGGGATACAAGGTTAGAGAGAAAAGTCGTAGGCAGAGGAAGGGAAGACAAAAAAGACCACAATTTATTCTTTACTGGAGGTGACACTTATCATAGGCTAAGCAAGAGGCCAACCATTGAATTCCTACCGCCACACCCGGCATCTCATCCAGCTCTGAATCTCACCATCCAGTAGGTTAGCCCATCAATGTGCATTAGCCACCACCAAAACTCAATATTGTGCCTCACTCATCTCAGCCGAACTGCTATTGTCTCACAACTTCGTTGCCTCTGTTCAACTTTATCAAGGTCAATTACCCCTTGTTTTCTTGTTATTTGAGGGTCTAACAGTGCTATTACTTGTGGTAGATCATCCAGGATTGGCTTGGTAGCAAACCAAACTCGAAAGGTGCAATTTTGGACAAAATTCCGAGATTGCGAGTCTATTGGAATTAAGCTTAAAAAAGGTAATTTTTCTCAAACTTTTTGATTGCAATTCTTTCTTGAAATTTGGTAACTTGCATATGTGTCTAATATCGCATGTTAAATTTTCAATTGAAAGTGGAAAAATTTCAATCTTTGCATTAAGTCATGCTAAAACTGAAGTTGTTGCATAAAATGACTGATTTTTTTTAGCAATTTTAATTCTTTCATAAGTTGGTTGAGTTCTGTATACTTTTGAGAATTGATCAAAAAATTAGAACTATGTCTTTTCTTAAGTAAAAATTGCTCACTAGTTTTCTTAAGATCGAACTGGATTGAGCAAAAATCAAAATTTTTTGTGAATTTTGGACTTTCGGTTCAATGCTCTTTGGCCAAAGTATGCATATTTTGGATATCCTTGGTTTGAAATTTTTTTTTTTATCTTGGTTGGTTGAGTGATATTATCCGATGATTTTTCCTATATTGTGGATAATGATTATTCGTTCAGACATTATCTAATCTTGAGAATATTTGAATTGGATAATATCGAACTCGTTGTGGATAATTCTTTGCTTTGAATGCTTATCTCTAGCTTGTGAGTTGGTTGAGATGTTTATCTGATAGTTATCTTATCATATCTCTGAAAAATCTTTTGAATTTACTTGATTCGAGGTAAGATTTGATTGAATGAGATAAATTATCCATTTTTTTAGAATTACATGAATTAATTTCCACTCTTAAAGATAATTTCTCAAATCAAAATTAAACTTTGGATGAGGAAAGGTGGACCTTACTCATATTTTTGGCCCCACCCCCTCAAATTTTCGAAAAAATAAATAAGTTTAAAACGATTTTAATTGTCTATCTGTGGTCATGTTTGTTGATTGCTTGATTGTTATAAGGTTTGCCACATCTATAAACAAACATGCCCATAATATATTCTCCCTTGTGTCATATTCCTTCGGAAAATAAATTATATTCCTTGGCCATGATCTTATGGAATGTGATTATAATTTAGTAAAGAATTTCGTGTTTGGCCCTTTGGTAACAAGGAATGATATTATTCTATACACTTATAAGCATACTGGCTCGAATCTTCAAGGATGTAGCAGATAAAATTCTACTCTAGCCCAGATATTTGGGAATGAGTGAATTTATTGGAAAATTCGGAATCAAATGTATATTATGGACATTTTTGTTTATTCTTGTTCAAATCTTTGTATTTAATTTCTTGTTTAATTAAACAAAAAAAATCCCAAAAAAACAACTCTCATTTTTCATAGTTAATCATGCCAAAAGTCCATTTTTACATCATAAATATCATTTAATATAAATTAAAGCTTTGATAAATCATTTCTTAAACTAGATTGGATGATATCACTTTTTAAAGCATGTTTTCATAATGGTTGTTATTTAATCCAAAAATTTTTAAAAAAATGTCATTTGCCTATCATATAGTTTAGAGCATATCTTGCCATGTTAGTAATTAATGCATCTTGCCATATCATATAGTTTAGTTGCATTGCAGTTTGAGAAAAAGAAAAGCAAAAAAAAAAAAAATAATCATTTCATTCGCATCATCAATCAAAAGGATTTTTCATAAAATTTGGTACCAAAAGGGCATTGATTTTTTCAAATTAATGTAACTAAATCTCCGGACTCATTTTCTTTGGTTCACAGAAATAAAGTATATTCTCCATTTAGGTTTCTAATTTATCTATCGTAAATGATTAGTGGTGGCTCCGAATTCAATAAATTTTGCATGAAAAGAACTCAAATTGCGATTCGGTAGGATTTGGGAGAGTCCGAATTATGTTAGTTGATTTAATTAACTTGATAACTCATTAGCCTATTGATTGACTTTTTACGTCACGACAGCTTATTGACTCCACTGGGTTTTAGGAAATTTTCTTAATTTTTTTGGAAAATTTAATGGGTGCACTGAATTTTTTAATTTTCGAAAAATTAAACTTGATTTTTCCAAAAAAAAAAAAAGAGAACCCTTATAATTTTTGGAAAAATAATATAATGCGAACTTAGGCCATTAATTTTCTTGAGTCATCCTTGGATTGATTGATTGTGGATTGAGATTGATTGGTTGGTGACTAAGTGATTAGAATGGTTTTTGGATTTCTAGATTGAATTTTCCGAATTATGTCTTGGTGGTCATGACTTGCTCATTATGCTTTCTGGCTAAAGTTATTGAGGTCTACCAATTGCACAATGCTTCAAAACTTGTGACGTGTTCAGCATTCCATGAGTAATCTTGGCGTTTCCAATCGGGGCATGAAATCTCACTTGGGGACCAATGATTCATATACGGCTGTGTGATAGAAGGAGAGATACAAGGCTAGAGAGAAAAGTCATAGGCAAAGGAAGAGAAGGACAAAAAGACCTCAATTTGTTCTTTATTGGAGGTGACACTTATCACAGGTGAAGCAAAAGGCTAGCCATTGAATTCCTACCCCCACTCCAGCATCTCATCCAGTTCTGAATCTCACGATCCAGCAGCTCAGTCAGCTTAGCCCATCAGCTGCACATCAGCCACCATCAAAGCTCGACGTTGTGCCTAACTCATCTTAGCTGAACTGTTGCTGTCTAGCAGCTTCGTCACCTCTATTCAGCCCTTTATTGAGGTCAATCGGCCCCATTTTTTTGTTATTTGATGGTCTAACATTGCTATTACTTGTGGTAGATCATCCAAGATTGGTTTGTTAGCGAATCGAGCTCGAAAGGTGCAATTTTGGACAAAATTTTCAGATTGCACGCATTTTGGAATTAAGCTTAAAAAAGCTAATTTTTCTCAAACTTTTGATTGCAATTCTTGCTTGCTAATCTGGTAACTTGCATATGTGTCTAATATCACATGTTGATTTGCAATTGAAAGTGGAAAAATTCAATCTTTGCATTAAGTCATGCCTAAAACCGAAGTTGGCGCATCAAAGGACTAATTTTTTTTAGCAAGTTTAATTCTTTCATGAATTGGTTGAGTTCTAGTAGACTTTTGAGAATTGATCAAAAAATTGGAACCATGTCTTTTCTCAAGTAAAAATTACTCACCAGTTTTTTTTTTTTAAGATCGAATTGGATTGAGCAAAAATCAAAATTTTTGTGAATTTTGGACTATCAGCTCAATGCTCTTTAGCTAAATTATGCATATTGTGGATATCCTTCACTTGAATTTTTATTTTTAATCTTGGTTGTTGAGTGACATTATCTGATGATTTTACTATGTCGTGGATAATGATTATTCGTTCAGACTTCATCTAATCTTGAGAATGTTTGAATTGGATGATCTCGAAATCACGTTGTTGGTAGCGCTGCACTGGTCCACAATGATAACGGACATGGGTCCCACAATGGCAGCGCCTCTCTTCAGGGAGCCAACACGCTTAGGATGGCTGAAGGCGTTAAGGTCTGGATGCAAATAGTCAGTCCTCGACAACATAATTAAAGACAAGTAACATCGTCTACCTGACTCCCTTTTATGGCCATCATCTTTATGAATTGAAATATCTCAACACAATGTTGGCAATGGCACCGCTACTGGTCAATGACAATATCAGACATGGTTCCCACAATGCCATCTCTTATGTTCAAGGTTTCTGTTGCGAATAATCAGTCCTCTCCAATTCAATGAAAGACTAGTGACATCGTCCACACAACTCCTGTTATATCCATCACCTTCATGAATTAAAGGATCTCGAAAACTTATCGACGGCATAGACACCATCGGTCAACGCCGATATAGGATATGTATCCTAAAATGCTAACGCATTTGTTCAGAGAGCTAACATGCTCATAATGGATGAATGCGTCAAGGTCTCGATCATAAATAGTCAATCCTCTCTAACGCAATCAAAGACTTATGAGATCATCCACCCTACTTCCCCCGATTGCCCTTCATGAATTGAGGATTCTTGAAGCCACATCAGTGGCACCGTTGCCACCAATCGACGACGATATTAGATATCGGTCCCATAATCCCAGCATTTCTGTCGAGGGGGGCCAACACGCTCAAGATGGCTTAAGGCCTTAAGGTCTCGATCGCGAATAGTCTCCTCTACGACACAATCAAAGACTAGTGACATCGTCCACCCGACTCCCCCTAACAGCCGTCACTTTTATGAATTGAACGATTGTCAAACCATGTCAGCCGTGACGCCTCCACCGATCGACTACGATATTGGACATGGGTCCCACAATGCTAGCGTTTCTATGTAGGGAGCCAATATGCTCAGGATAACTGAAGGTGTCATGATCTCAATTGCGAATAGTCGCTCCTCTCCAATTCAATCAAAAAACAGTAACATCGTCTGCCAGACTACTCTTAACGGCCATCACTATTATGAATTGACGGATCTC
Source organism: Psidium friedrichsthalianum (assembly GCA_019149425.1). Lineage (NCBI taxonomy): Eukaryota > Viridiplantae > Streptophyta > Magnoliopsida > Myrtales > Myrtaceae > Psidium > Psidium friedrichsthalianum. The sequence goes on from JAGVVM010006815.1 coordinate 7,972, forward strand.
GAAACCATATTGGAAGCGGTGCTGCCACTGCTCGACAGTGATATCGAACACTGATCTAATAGTACTAGCACTTATGTTCAAGGAGCAAACACACTTAGGATGGTTGAAGATGTCAAGGTCTCGATCGTGAATAGTCAGTCCTCTCAAACTCATTTAAAGACCAATGACATCGTCTACCCGACTCTCCCCGACTGCCATAACCTTCATTGATTTAAGTATCTTAAAACCATGTCATTGACGGAGCCACCATCGGTCGACGACGATTTTGGACATGGGCCTCACAATGCCAATGCTGCTGTTCGGGGAGCCAACATGCTCAGCATGGCTCAAGGCATCAAAGTCTCGATCGCAAATAGTCATTCCTCTCCAACTCAATCAAAGACTAATGACATCGTTCACCAGACTCCCCCAGCAGCCCTCACCTTCATGAATTGAAGGATCCTGAAAGCATGTTATCGATATTGCCACCACCAGTTAACGACGATATCAAACTTGGATTCCACAATGGCAGTACTTCTATTCAAGGAGCCAACATACTCGGGATGGCTGAAGGCGTCAAGATCTCATTTGGGAATAGTCAATCCTTTCAAACTCAATCTAAGACTAGCGATATCATCCACCCGACTCCCAACGACAGCCATCACCCTCATGATTTGAAGGATATTGAAACTATATCGGCAACGAAGGTGTTCCCAATCGACGATGATATTAGACATAGGTCCCACAATGCCAGTTCTTTGTTCAGGGAGCCAAAACGCTCAAGATGGCTGAATGCGTCAATGTTTCGATTGCGAATACTTAGTTCTCTCCAACTAATTCAAAGACCAGTGATAGCATCCATCCAATTCCCCCAAACAGCCATTACCTTCTTGAATTAAAGGATCTAAAAACCATATCGGCACCACCACCGCCACCGGTCGACGAAGATATTAGACATAGTTCCCATAATGTCAGCGCTTCTATTCAGGGAGCTAACACTCTCAGGATGTCTGAAGACGTCAAGGTCTCGATTGTGAATAATTAGTGCTCTCCAACTCAATCAAAGACTGATGACATCGTCCACCTGAATCCCTCCAACGATTACCACCTTCAAGAATCGAAGGATCTCGAAACCATGTCAGTATGGCATTACTACTGATCCATGACGATATTGGAAATAGGTCCCACAATGCCAGAGCTTTTGTTTTGGAGCCAACACACCTAGGATGGTTGATGGCGTTAAGGTCTCTATTGCGAATAGTCAATCCTCTCTAACTCAATTAAAGACCAGTGATATCGTCCACTCGACTCTATTCGACAACCATTACCTTCATGAATTGAAGGATCTCGAAACCATGTCGACGCTTCGCCGCCACCAGTTAACGACGATATCGAACATGGGTCTATAATACCAAGGCTTTTTTTAGGGACCCAACAAGGATGGCTAAAGGCATGAAGGTCTTAGTCGCAAATAGTCAGTTCCCTCCAATTCAATCAAAGGCTAGTGAATTAATCTACCCGACTTCGCCTGACAGCCATCACCTCCATGAATTGAAGGATCTCGAACCACATCGGAAACTATGCCTCTACCAATCGATGACGATATTGGACATAGGTCCATAATGCTAGCACTTCTGTTTAGGGAGCCAACACGCTTAAGATGGCCGAAGGCGTTAAGGTGTCGGTCGCGAATAGTCAGTTCTCTCCAACTCATTCAAAAATCAATGACATCGTCCACCCGACTCCCCCCGACGGCCCTCACCTTCATGAATTGAAGGTTTTGAAATCATGTCATTGCTGGCGCTATCATGGGTTGACGACAATATCGATCATGGGTCTCACAATACCAGTGCTTCTATCTAAGAGCCAACACGTTCAGAATGGCTGAGGGCGTCAAGGTCTTGGTCACGAATAGTCAATCCTTTCTAACTCAATCTAAGACTAGTAACATCATCCATCTGACTCCCTCTGACGGCCATCACCTTCATGAATTCAAGGATCTCAAAATGTCGACGGCAGCGTTGTTACTAGTGATGATGATATCAAACATGGGTCTCATAATGCTAGCACTTCTATTCATGGGGCCAACACGCTCAAGATGGCTGAAGGCGTTAAGGTCTTGGTTACAAATAGTCAGTCCTCTCCAACTCAATCAAAGACTAGTGATTTCATCTACCCGATTCCGCTCGGTAGCCATCAACTCCATGAATTAAAGAATCTCGAAATCACGTCAGTGCTTGCGCTACCACCAGTTAACGACCATATCGGATATGGGTCCATAATACTAGCACTTCTATTCAAAAAGCCAACATGCTCAGGATGCGTGAAGGCGTCAAGGTTTTAATCACGAATAGTTAATCCTCTCTAACTCAATCAAAGGGACATTATTCACCCAACTCCCCTAGCGGCCATCACCTTCATGAATTGAAGGATTTTAAAACCATGTCGGTGCCGTCGTTGCCACCAATCGACGACGATATTGGACATGGATCCCACAATGCCAGCACTTTTATTTAAGGAGCCAACACACTCAGGATGTCTTAAGGTGTCAAGGTTTCGACTGCAAATAGTCAGCGCACTCCAACTTAATCAAGGACCTATGACAATGTCCACCTAAATCCCCTTGACAGCCATTACCTTTATGGATTGAAGGATCTCGAAATCATGTTGGCAAGGGCGTTGCCACCTGTCCACGACGATATTGGATGTAGGTCTTATAATGCTAGTGCTTCTATTTTGGGAGTCAACACGCTTAGGATGGCTGATGGCGTCATGGTTTCGATCACGAATAGTCAATCCTCTCCAACTCAATCAAAAACTAGTCATATCATCTGCTCGACTCCGTTCGATGGCCATTACCTTCGTGAATTAAAGGATCACGAAACCATGTCAGTGCCTGCACCCTCACTAATTGATGACGATATCGGATATGGATCCGTAATGGCATCTCTTCTATTTAAGGAGTTAACATGCTCGAGATGGCTGAAGGCATGAAGATCTCGATCGCGAATACTTAGTTATCACCAACTCAATCAAAGCCTAGTGACATCGTCTACCCGACTCCCTCTGATGAGCATCACCTTCATGAATTGAAGGATCTCGAAATCATATTGTCAGTGGCCTTGCCATCGGCCAATGATGATATCGGACATGGGTCCCACCATACCAGCGCTTCTGTCTAGTATGCCAACATGCTCACGATGTCTGAAGGCATCAAGGTTTCGGTCGCGAATAATCAATCCTCTCCAACTCAATCAAAGACCAATGACATTGTCCACCCGACTTCCCTTACGGCTATTACATTCATGAATTGAAGGATCTCGAAATCATATGGAGGAGGGCGTCACTGCCGATCCACAACAATGTCGAACATGGGTCCATAATGCCATCGCTTTTGTTCAAGGAGGTAACACGCTTAGGATTGCTGATGGCATCAAGGTCTCAATGCAAATAGTCAGTCCTTTCTAACTCAATCAAAGATCAGTGACATCGTCTATCCCGCGACAACCATCCTGTTCATGAATTGAAGGATCTCGAAACCATGTCGACGCCGCCGGTCGATGGTGATATCGGACATGGGTCCCACAATATCAGCGCTTCCGTTCAGGGAGCCAATACGCTTAGGATAACTAGAGGCATCAAGATCTCGGTCACAAATATTCAATCCTCTCAAACTAATTCAAAGACTAGTAACATCGTCCACATGACTCCTCCTAATGGCCATCACCTTCATGAATTGAAGGATGTTTAAACCATGTCGTTAACGACATTGCCACTGGTCAATGATGATATCAGACATGGTTCTTATAATGCCAGCACTTCTATTCAGGGAGCCAACACACTCAAGATAGCTAAAGGCGTTAAGGTCTCAATTGCGAATAGCCAATCCTCTCCTACTCAATCAAAGACTAGGACATTGTGTACCTGACTCCCCCTAGTGACCATCACCTTCATGAATTGAAGGATCTTGAAACCATGTCGTATGGCACCGCTACCAGTTGATGACGATATTAGAGATGGCTCCCACAATGCTAACGCTTCTATTAAGGAAGCCAACACATTGAGGATGGTTGAAGGTATCAAGGTCTCGATCGCGAATAGTTTGTCCTCTCCAACTCAATTAAAGACTAGTAAGATCGTCTACTCGATTCCCCCTAACTCTATTACCTTCATGAATTGAAGGATCTCAAAACCTTATCAGCGGTAAAGCCGCAACTGGGCGACGACGATATGAACATGGGCCCCACAATCCAACATGTTCAGATTGCTGAAGGCACCAAGGTCTTGATTGCGAATAGTCAGTCCTCTCCAACTCAATTAAAGACCAGTAACTTCGTCCAGCTAACTTTGCCTAATGGCCATCACCTTCGTGAATTGAAGGTGCTGTGGGTATGCCCTAAAGATAACCATGTAATCGTTACATGGTGGGTATATGTTGAACTTTTGATTTGACATTTAGTCAATTAGCAAGACGTGTTCATTCATATTATCCCATTACTTAGATGAATGAAGTCCATAAGATCAGATGTGACTGAAACCTATTCTTGAGACGTCGAGAATATATGTGACAGGTCTTCAGTCAACACATGATCTTTAAATGGTTCATGGTCAATGGTTCAATGAATGGGCATTATTGAACCCCTTAGGACTGGTGTGTTTCTATAAACTTCGTTGTTGAGTATCAGATACTCAATGGGGATGACGAGTCACAAGTCATTGGACATTAGATGTCCGAACTGGAAACGCGAGTGCTCGTCGAGGACGAGTTCATTGAACGTGACACACAATGAGCAATTAGTAAGCACGGAAAGCTTCACGCTAGGTCAACGTCTAATCGCTCAGGCTTTGGTGCGTAAGTGATCCTTAAACCTGAGGCATAATATCGGCTTGTGTGTTGGGTGGCTATGGTTCACAAGTGCGCATATTGACAGGTCGTTGATTTGCCTCTGTACTTGATGGTCATAGTCATTTACATATGAAGTCACAGGTGTGTGCAATAGTAGGATCTGTCTCCTTGCTACACAAAGCGAGGATGTTGTCCTATGCGATCTACTCGTGACGGTGCATTGGAAAATCCTCGGCTGGGGTAAGCGAGATTGTCTCGTGAATGCACGTCAGATAGAAAGAGGCATATGATCGAATTTGTAGGCTTGACATTTCCATGGCCTTCGTTGGATAAAGTTAAGACAAAAGGATTGAATTACACTGTAAGCTAAAGCGAACAGGTTCATTCATGTTCTCGTAACATTCAAACTGTCTAGGTAGCTATGATATGTTGCTAGACGTCACTCATGGCTTGTGAGACCCAGAGACTGAATGGGATAGTTAGTTCTCTTGGCGATACTCATTTGATAGTATAAGTCTCACTGCCAGCTCAGTGGTGAACCTAGGGATGTCACACACTATAACCGGTGCGTGGCGACATCAAATATGGAAGACGATATTGCAAAGGTGTTTGCAATTGACTATTGAGATAGTCAGATAGAAATTAGTTCAAATTGCATCTGATTCTAATTTCTAATCATGAATGGATAAAGCGCTGATGCAAGCACTGTGCAAGCATGATGTCTATGGATGACTACATGATGTAAGCGTTGTTGACACCTAAATTTTGATTTTTCTTTTTTCATTCATATTATACAAAATTGAGAATTAATTTTCACAAAAAAAATATTTCTCTATACATTGCATATTTATTTTTTCTGCATTGCATCTTCTATCGACGATGGGGATTGAGCTTAACACGATAAGCGAGGAGAAAAGGCGAGTGAGAGCACAAAACTTTTTTGACAAAGAGAAGAAAAGACGGCAACCTCTAGATTTCCTGACCAACGACGACTGGTAGGTCTTCGGTGACAAACCCATGTGTTCTCAAAGGAGTCCAATTTGTGGCCAAATTTTGAAGTAGACGTTATGTTAATATGTACCCAATGCAAAGCACATGTTGCTTATTATTGCGGGTCCTTTCTTTCAGATATTGTCATGCATTCTGCCACTAAATTCATATCCGGGCATAGTGATGTCTTGGCGGGTGTGCTTGCAGTGAAAGGGGAAAGTTTGGCAAAATAGATATATCTCCTCCAAAATGCAGAAGGTTTTGGTCTAGCTCCATTTGACTATTGGATCTGCTTGCGAGGTATTAAGACCATGACTTTACGATTGAGAAGCAACAGGAGAATTATTCCCCACGCCATGGAGTGACTTGCGAGCATTGAAACTTCACTCAAGTTTGAGCACTAGTGGCTTCCTCATCATCAAGTCCTCATCTTCATGCGGGTCATTATTATATATTTGGCGTGCAGTACAAAACAAGGTGTGGATCTGACAGAGAGGGCCACCCAATCAGTACATATGGCCATGGCCATATGTACTGATTGGGTGGCCCTCTCTGTCAGATCCACACCTTGTTTTGTACTGCACGCCAAATATATAATAATGACCCGCATGAAGATGAGGACTTGATGATGAGGAAGCCACTAGTGCTCAAACTTGAGGTGAAGTTTCAATGCTCGCAAGTCAACTCCATGGCCGTGGGGAATAATTCTCCTGTTGCTTCTCAATCCGTAAAGTCATGGTCTTAATACCTCGCAAGCAGATCCAATAGTCAAATGGAGCTAGACCAAACCTTCTGCATTTTGGAGGAGATATATCTATTTTGCCAAACTTTCCCCTTTCACTGCAAGCACACCCGCCAAGACATCACTATGCCGGATATGAATTTAGTGGCAGAATGCATGACAATATCTGAAAGAAAGGACCCGCAATAATAAGCAACATGTGCTTTGCATTGGGTACATATTAACATAACGTCTACTTCAAAATTTGGCCACAAATTGGACTCCTTTGAGAACACATGGGTTTGTCACCGAAGACCTACCAGTCGTCGTTGGTCAGGAAATCTAGAGGTTGCCGTCTTTTCTTCTCTTTGTCAAAAAAGTTTTGTGCTCTCACTCGCCTTTTCTCCTCGCTTATCGTGTTAAGCTCAATCCCCATCGTCGATAGAAGATGCAATGCAGAAAAAATAAATATGCAATGTATAGAGAAATATTTTTTTGTGAAAATTAATTCTCAATTTTGTATAATATGAATGAAAAAGAAAAATCAAAATTTAGGTGTCAACAACGCTTACATCATGTAGTCATCCATAGACATCATGCTTGCACAGTGCTTGCATCAGCGCTTTATCCATTCATGATTAGAAATTAGAATCAGATGCAATTTGAACTAATTTCTATCTGACTATCTCAATAGTCAATTGCAAACACCTTTGCAATATCGTCTTCCATATTTGATGTCGCCACGCACCGGTTATAGTGTGTGACATCCCTAGGTTCACCACTGAGCTGGCAGTGAGACTTATACTATCAAATGAGTATCGCCAAGAGAACTAACTATCCCATTCAGTCTCTGGGTCTCACAAGCCATGAGTGACGTCTAGCAACATATCATAGCTACCTAGACAGTTGAATGTTACGAGAACATGAATGAACCTGTTCGCTTTAGCTTACAGTGTAATTCAATCCTTTTGTCTTAACTTTATCCAACGAAGGCCATGGAAATGTCAAGCCTACAAATTCGATCATATGCCTCTTTCTATCTGACGTGCATTCACGAGACAATCTCGCTTACCCCAGCCGAGGATTTCCAATGCACCGTCACGAGTAGATCGCATAGGACAACATCCTCGCTTTGTGTAGCAAGGAGACAGATCCTACTATTGCACACACCTGTGACTTCATATGTAAATGACTATGACCATCAAGTACAGAGGCAAATCAACGACCTGTCAATATGCGCACTTGTGAACCATAGCCACCCAACACACAAGCCGATATTATGCCTCAGGTTTAAGGATCACTTACGCACCAAAGCCTGAGCGATTAGACGTTGACCTAGCGTGAAGCTTTCCGTGCTTACTAATTGCTCATTGTGTGTCACGTTCAATGAACTCGTCCTCGACGAGCACTCGCGTTTCCAGTTCGGACATCTAATGTCCAATGACTTGTGACTCGTCATCCCCATTGAGTATCTGATACTCAACAACGAAGTTTATAGAAACACACCAGTCCTAAGGGTTCAATAATGCCCATTCATTGAACCATTGACCATGAACCATTTAAAGATCATGTGTTGACTGAAGACCTGTCACATATATTCTCGACGTCTCAAGAATAGGTTTCAGTCACATCTGATCTTATGGACTTCATTCATCTAAGTAATGGGATAATATGAATGAACACGTCTTGCTAATTGACTAAATGTCAAATCAAAAGTTCAACATATACCCACCATGTAACGATTACATGGTTATCTTTAGGGCATACCCACAGCACCTTCAATTCACGAAGGTGATGGCCATTAGGCAAAGTTAGCTGGACGAAGTTACTGGTCTTTAATTGAGTTGGAGAGGACTGACTATTCGCAATCAAGACCTTGGTGCCTTCAGCAATCTGAACATGTTGGATTGTGGGGCCCATGTTCATATCGTCGTCGCCCAGTTGCGGCTTACCGCTGATAAGGTTTGAGATCCTTCAATTCATGAAGGTAATAGAGTTAGGGGGAATCGAGTAGACGATCTTACTAGTCTTTAATGGAGTTGGAGAGGACAAACTATTCGCGATCGAGACCTTGATACCTTCAACCATCCTCAATGTGTTGCTTCCTTAATAGAAGCGTTAGCATTGTGGGAGCCATCTCTAATATCGTCATCAACTGTAGCGGGTGCCATACGACATGGTTTCAAGATCCTTCAATTCATGAAGGTGATGGTCACTAGGGGGAGTCAGGTACACAATGTCCTAGTCTTGATTGAGTAGGAGAGGATTGGCTATTCGCAATTGAGACCTTAACGCTTTAGCTATCTTGAGTGTGTTGGCTCCCTGAATAGAAGTGCTGGCATTATAAGAACCATGTCTGATATCATCATTGACCAGTGGCAATGTCGTTAACGACATGGTTTAAACATCCTTCAATTCATGAAGGTGATGGCCATTAGGAGGAGTCATGTGGACGATGTTACTAGTCTTTGAATTAGTTTGAGAGGATTGAATATTGTGACCGAGATCTTGATGCCTCTAGTTATCCTAAGCGTATTGGCTCCCTGAACGGAAGCGCTGATATTGTGGGACCCATGTCCGATATCACCATCGACCGGCGGCGTCGACATGGTTTCGAGATCCTTCAATTCATGAACAGGATGGTTGTCGCGGGAATAGACGATGTCACTGATCTTTGATTGAGTTAGAAAGGACTGACTATTTGCATTGAGACCTTGATGCCATCAGCAATCCTAAGCGTGTTACCTCCTTGAACAAAAGCGATGGCATTATGGACCCATGTTCGACATTGTTGTGGATCGGCAGTGACGCCCTCCTCCATATGATTTCGAGATCCTTCAATTCATGAATGTAATAGCCGTAAGGGAAGTCGTGGGGACAATGTCATTGTGTCTTTGATTGAGTTGGAGAGGATTGATTATTCGCGACCGAACCTTGATGCCTTCAGACATCGTGAGCATGTTGGCATACTAGACAGAAGCGCTGGTATGGTGGTGGGACCCATGTCCGATATCATCATGGCCGATGGCAAGGCCACTGACAATATGATTTCGAGATCCTTCAATTCATGAAGGTGATGCTCATCAGAGGGAGTCGGGTAGACGATGTCACTAGGCTTTGATTGAGTGGTGATAACTAAGTATTCGCGATCGAGATCTTCATGCCTTCAGCCATCTCGAGCATGTTAACTCCTTAAATAGAAGAGATGCCATTACGGATCCATATCCGATATCGTCATCAATTAGTGAGGGTGCAGGCACTGACATGGTTTCGTGATCCTTTAATTCACGAAGGTAATGGCCATCGAACGGAGTCGAGCAGATGATATGACTAGTTTTGATTGAGTTGGAGAGGATGACTATTCGTGATCGAAACCATGACGCCATCAGCCATCCTAAGCGTGTTGACTCCCAAAATAGAAGCACTAGCATTATAAGACCTACATCCAATATCGTCGTGGACAGGTGGCAACGCCCTTGCCAACATGATTTCGAGATCCTTCAATCCATAAAGGTAATGGCTGTCAAGGGGATTTAGGTGGACATTGTCATAGGTCCTTGATTAAGTTGGAGTGCGCTGACTATTTGCAGTCGAAACCTTGACACCTTAAGACATCCTGAGTGTGTTGGCTCCTTAAATAAAAGTGCTGGCATGTGGGATCCATGTCCAATATCGTCGTCGATTGGTGGCAACGACGGCACCGACATGGTTTTAAAATCCTTCAATTCATGAAGGTGATGGCCGCTAGGGGATTGGAGTGGGTGAATGTCCCTTGATTGAGTTAGAGAGGATTAACTATTCGTGATTAAAACCTTGACGCCTTCACGCATCCTGAGCATGTTGGCTTTTTGAATAGAAGTGCTAGTATTATGGACCCATATCCGATATGGTCGTTAACTGGTGGTAGCGCAAGCACTGACGTGATTTCGAGATTCTTTAATTCATGGAGTTGATGGCTACCGAGCGGAATCGGTAGATGAAATCATAGTCTTTGATTGAGTTGGAGAGGACTGACTATTTGTAACCAAGACCTTAACGCCTTCAGCCATCTTGAGCGTGTGGCCCCATGAATAGAAGTGCTAGCATTATGAGACCCATGTTGATATCATCATCATAGTAACAACGCTGCCGTCGACATTTTGAGATCCTTGAATTCATGAAGGTGATGGCCGTCAGAGGGGAGTCAGATGGATGATGTTATAGTCTTAGATTGAGTTAGAAAGGATGACTATTCGTGACCAAGACCTTGACGCCCTCAGCCATTCTGAACGTGTTGGCTCTTAGATAGAAGCACTGGTATTGTGAGACCCATGATCGATATTGTCGTCAACCCCATGATAGCGCCAGCAATGACATGATTTCAAAACCCTTCAATTCATGAAGGTGAGGGCCGTCGGGGGGAGTCGGGTGGACGATGTCATTGATTTTGAATGAGTTGGAGAGAACTGACTATTCGCGACCGACACCTTAACGCCTTCGGCCATCTTAAGCGTGTTGGCTCCCTAAACAGAAGTGCTAGCATTATGGACCTATGTCCAATATCGTCATCGATTGGTAGAGGCATAGTTTCCGATGTGGTTCGAGATCCTTCAATCATGGAGGTGATGGCTGTCAGGCGAAGTCGGGTAGATTAATTCACTAGCCTTTGATTGAATTGGAGGGAACTGACTATTGCGACTAAGACCTTCATGCCTTTAGCCATCCTTGTTGGGTCCCTAAAAAAAGCCTTGGTATTATAGACCCATGTTCGATATCGTCGTTAACTGGTGGCGGCGAAGCGTCGACATGGTTTCGAGATCCTTCAATTCATGAAGGTAATGGTTGTCGAATAGAGTCGAGTGGACGATATCACTGGTCTTTAATTGAGTTAGAGAGGATTGACTATTCGCAATAGAGACCTTAACGCCATCAACCATCCTAGGTGTGTTGGCTCCCAAAACAAAAGCTCTGGCATTGTGGGACCTATTTCCAATATCGTCATGGATCAGTAGTAATGCCATACTGACATGGTTTCGAGATCCTTCGATTCTGAGGTGGAAGTAATCGTTGGAGGGATTCAGGTGGACGATGTCATCAGTCTTTGATTGAGTTGGAGAGCATAATTATTCACAATCGAGACCTTGACGTCTTCAGACATCCTGAGAGTGTTAGCTCCCTGAATAGAAGCGCTGACATTATGGGAACTATGTCTAATATCTTCGTCGACCGGTGGCGGTGGTGGTGCCGATATGGTTTTTAGATCCTTTAATTCAAGAAGGTAATGGCTGTTTGGGGGAATTGGATGGATGCTATCACTGGTTTTGGAATTAGTTGGAGAGAACTAAGTATTCGCAATCGAAACATTGACGCATTCAGCCATCTTGAGCGTTTTTGGCTCCTGAACAAAGAACTGGCATTGTGGGACCTATGTCTAATATCATCGTCGATTGGGAACACCTTCGTTGCCGATATAGTTTCAATATCCTTCAAATCATGAGGGTGATGGCTGTCGTTGGGAGTCGGGTGGATGATATCGCTAGTCTTAGATTGAGTTTGAAAGGATTGACTATTCCCAAATGAGATCTTGACGCCTTCAGCCATCCCGAGTATGTTGGCTCCTTGAATAGAAGTACTGCCATTGTGGAATCCAAGTTTGATATCGTCGTTAACTGGTGGTGGCAATATCGATAACATGCTTTCAGGATCCTTCAATTCATGAAGGTGAGGGCTGCTGGGGGAGTCTGGTGAACGATGTCATTAGTCTTTGATTGAGTTGGAGAGGAATGACTATTTGCGATCGAGACTTTGATGCCTTGAGCCATGCTGAGCATGTTGGCTCCCCGAACAGCAGCATTGGCATTGTGAGGCCCATGTCCAAAATCGTCGTCGACCGATGGTGGCTCCGTCAATGACATGGTTTTAAGATACTTAAAATCAATGAAGGTTATGGCAGTCGGGGAGAGTCGGGTAGACGATGTCATTGGTCTTTAAATGAGTTTGAGAGACTGACTATTCACGATCGAGACCTTGACATCTTCACACCATCCTAAGTGTGTTTGCTCCTTGAACATAAGTGCTAGTACTATTAGATCAGTGTTCGATATCACTGTCGAGCAGTGGCAGAGCACGCTTCCAATATGGTTTCGAGATCCGTCAATTCATAATAGTGATGGCCGTTAAAGAGTAGTCTGGCAGACGATGTTACTGTTTTTTGATTGAATTGGAGAGGAGCGACTATTCGCAATTGGAGATCATGACAC
>JAGVVM010006816.1:0-21056 GCA_019149425.1 Psidium friedrichsthalianum
GGATATATCATTTTTTACAGATGGCAAAAAGGTGAAAGTTCTCAACCTTACAGGTTGCCGTTCTTTAAAAAGTACTTTCTACCTGTCTGCGTTCAAAAGATTGGAGATTTTGATCCTCAGAGACTGTTGCGAACTGAAGCAAATTGATCCTTGTATTGGAGACGTGGAAACCATTGTTTCCCTGGACTTGAGTGGATGTTCGTGTCTCAAGGAGCTGCCCCCTCAAATGGGTAAACTAGAACAATTGAAGGAACTTCTTCTAGATCGAACTATGATACAAGAACTTCCTTCCTCCATCAGTTCTCTAAAGAAGCTAGAGACGCTTAGTGCTAAGAATTGCAAATCGTTGCTTGGACTTCCGAACTCCATAGGTCGTTTGGTGAATGTGTCGACCCTTGTCTTATCAGGCTGTGTTGAGCTTGCGGCACTTCCATACAGCATCGGGTTCCTTGTGAATTTGCGATGCTTGTCATTGGGACGTTGCCACCGACTGAGAGAGATCCCAACTCAATTGGGAAGTTGAAATTGTTGACTCAACTGGACTTGAATGGATGTTCGTGTCTTACAGAGCTGCCGCCTCAAATAGGTGAACTAGAACAATTGAAGGAACTTCTTCTGGATCATACTATGATACGAGAAATTCCTTCCTCCATTGGTTCTCTCATGCAGCTGGAGATGCTTAGTGCCAAGAATTGCAAATCGTTGCTTGGACTTTCGAACTCCATAGGTCGTTTGGTGAATGTGTCGACCCTTGTCTTATCAGGCTGTGTTGAGCTTGTGGCACTTCCAGACAGCATTGGGTTCCTCGTGAATTTGCAATGCTTGTCATTGGGACGCTGCCACCGACTGAGAGAGATCCCCAACTCCATTGGGAAGTTGAAATTGTTGACTGAACTGGACTTGAATGGATGTTCGTGTCTTAAGGAGCTGCCGCCTCAAATAGGTGAACTAGAACATTTGAAGGAACTTCTTCTGGATCATACTATGATACGAGAAATTCCTTCCTCCATCGGTTCTCTCACGAAGCTGGAGATGCTTAGTGTCAAGAATTGCAAATCGTTGCGTGGACTTCCGAACTCCATAGGTCGTTTGGTGAATGTGTCGACCCTTGTCTTATCAGGCTGTGTTGAGCTTGTGGCACTTCCAGACAGCATTGGGTTCCTCGTGAATTTGCGATGCTTGTCATTGGGACGCTGCCACCAACTGAGAGCGATCCCCAACTCAATTGGGAAGTTGAAATTGTTGACTCAACTGGACTTGAATGGATGTTCGCGTCTTACGAGGCTTCCGCCTCAAATAGGTGAACTAGAACAATTGAAGGAACTGCTTCTGGATCATACTATGATACGAGAAATTCCTCCCTCCATTGGTTCTCTCACGAAGCTGGAGACGCTTAGTGCCAAGAATTGCAAATCGTTGCTTGGACTTCCGAACTCCATAGGTCATTTGGTGAATGTGTCGACCCTTGTCTTATCAGGTTGTGTTGAGTTTGCAGCACTTCCAGTCAGCATCGGGTTCCTCGTGAATTTGCGATGCTTGTCATTGGGACGCTGCTGCCGATTGAGAGAGATCCCAGCTCAATTGGGAAGTTGAAATTATTGACTCAACTGGACTTGAATGGATGTTCGCGTCTTATGGAGCTGCCGCCTCAAATAGGTGAACTAGAACATTTGAAGGAACTTCTTCTGGATCATACTATGATACGAGAAATTCCTTCCTCCATCGGTTCTCTCACGAAGCTGGAGATGCTTAGTGCCAAGAATTGCAAATCGTTGCGTGGACTTCCGAACTCCATAGGTCGTTTGGTGAATGTGTCGACCCTTGTCTTATCAGGCTGTGTTGAGCTTGCGGCACTTCCAGACAGCATTGGGTTCCTTGTGAATTTGCAATGCTTGTCATTGGGACGCTGCCACCAACTGAGAGCGATCCCCAACTCAATTGGGAAGTTGAAATTGTTGACTCAACTGGATTTGAATGGATGTTCGCGTCTTACGAGGCTTCCGCCTCAAATAGGTGAACTAGAACAATTGAAGGAATTGCTTCTGGATCATACTATGATACGAGAAATTCCTTATTGCATCAGTTCTCCAAAAAAGCAGGGGACGCTTATTATGTTGGACGGGTACTTGTCACCGGGATTGAGAAAGATCCTCGACTCTATTGGGGTGTTTGATTTTTTGACTCAACTGGATTTGAGTGGATGTTCGCGTCTTGAGGAGCTGACGCCTCAAATGGGTAAACTTGCACATTTAAGGAAGCTTGTTCTAGATCAAACCATGATACGAGAAATTCCTTCCTCCATCAGTTCTCTCACAAAGCTAGAGATACTTAGTGCCAAGGATTGTGAGTCATTGGGACGCTGCCACCTACTGAAAGCGATCCCCAACTCAATTGGGAAGTTGAAATTGTTGACTCAACTGGACTTGAATGGATGTTCGCGTCTTACGAGGCTTCCATCTCAAATATTTGAACTAGAACAATTGAAGGAATTGCTTCTGGATCATACTATGATACGAGAAATTCCTTATTGCATCAGTTCTCCAAAGAAGCAGGGAAAACTTGTTATGTTGGACGGGTACTTGTCACTGGGATTGAGAAAGATCCTCGACTCTATTGCGGTGTATGATTTTTTGACTCAATTGGATTTGAGTGGATGTTCACGTCTTGAGGAGCTGACGCCTCAAATGGGTAAACTTGCACATTTGAGGAAGCTTGTTCTAGATCAAACCATGATACGAGAAATTCCTTCCTCCATCAGTTCTCTCACAAAGCTAGAGATACTTAGTGCCAAGGATTGCAAGTCATTGGTTGAACTTCCAGACTCAATAGGCAGTTTGGTGAATTTGTCGACCCTTGTCTTATCAGGCTGTGTTAAGCTTGCGGCACTTCCAGACAGCATTGAGTTCCTTGTGAATTCGCGGTGCTTGTCATTGAGAAGCTGCCACCAGCTGCGAGAGATTGCCATCTCACTTGGGAAGCTGAACTTGTTGACTCCACTTGGCTTGAGTATATGTTCGCATCTTGAGGAGCTGCCGCCTCAACTGGGTGAACTAGCACAAATGAAGGAACTTTCTCTTCATGAAACTATGATACAAGAAATTCTTTCCTCCACCGGTCCACTAAAGAAGCCATTGCTGCTTAGTTCCAAGGATTGCAAATTATTACTTGAACTTCGAGACTTGAGCCGTTCGGTGATTATGCGGCCTATGTCATTGGGACGCTTTCGCCGATTGAGAGAGGTCCTCAACTCAGCTGGGATATTGCAATTGTTGAATTAACTGAACTTGACTGGACATTCGCATCTTGAGGAGCTGCAACCTCTTGCACTACCAAACTCGATAGGCTGCCACCGATTGAGAAAGATCCTCAACTCTATTTGGATGTTTGATTTTTTGACTCAATTAAACTTGAGTGTTTGTTCGCGTCTTGAGGAGTGCCACCTCAAATGGGTAAACTAGTACACTTGCTGATGCTTGTTCTCGATCAAACTATGATCTGAGAAATTCCTTCCTCCATCAGCTCTCTAACAAAGCTGGAGATACTTAGTGCCAAGGATTGCAAGTCATTGGTTGAACTGCTGGATTTACATCATATGATAAATTTCTGGCACTTTTTATTGACGTTCTTCGGGCGGTCGAGAAAGATCCCCGACTCAAGCAGGAAGTCAGGGGCCAGGCCGAGACAACATGGATAGGCCGGACAACTGTTGAGGAATGTCAATAGCTCATGGCCCATTTGCAGGGAGTGTCTCTAGCCCGTTGCTCAAGGAATGCTAATCAAGGCATGGATTGGGTGGCTAAAGCCCATTGGAATGAATCCCTTAACCCGAATTGGCTCACTAAACCTCCCAATTCTCTATGGTCTTTATTATTTTTTGATTTCAAACTCTCTTGTAGTTAAAGTTCTGGTTATCAATGAAGTAATGCAATTTGGTGACCAAAAAAAAAAAAAAAGGAAATCAGGAAGTTGGAATTGTTGACTCAACTGTACTCATCGAGGGTGATGATCGAATTTTCTAAATTGAAAGGGGATTTGCAAAATCTGGTAGATTTGGATTTTGATCATTGTAGCATAGAAAACCTACCAGATGGTATTGGAAGGTTGAAAAAGCTCCTGAGAGTTATATGCTTGATGGTGCTCAAATTGGGAGGGGAATTTCCAAGCATCGATAATTTTTCTTCTCTGTCTAATGTGTCGATTTGATGTATTGCCTGACAATCTGGAATTTTTTTGGATTTATCGTAATTGAGTTGCTTGTGATTAAGGTTTGTGTTTTCAAACTGCAGTAGAAGCTGTAATGTCATCTCTCGTCTCTAATCAAGCTGTTCATGGTGGGACTTTAGAACCTAATGGTGCTGTGGACCATAGCTGTCTGGACAGCTTCCTTAAATGCCTCTCTGTCTGCTGCTGATGCTTGGAAGATTTTCAAAAGCAGCAGTGTTGAATCAAGTTGGTTATTCATTCCTAATGTCCAGAAACTAAGTTAAGATTGTATGAGCAATTGGATTCATATGAGTTCTTACTCATTAAACTTCTTGCTTTGTGTGGCGACGGGTTTTAGAGCTGTGCTTCACAGAGCGGGTGGTTACCAGGAAAGCGGATCTAGTCCTCAGAATGCTTGGTTGATAAAGTAGCAGACTTCTTGGTCTTTGACCCCTTCAGTCATTACTCTTTAGGAATGCTGAGATCAGTGCAATGGAATGCGACTTTTATGCATTTTAGATTCTTTACAAATTGCTATAAAAGTTCGACTGATGTTATTTGAGCTTGCCGCGAAGATCTCCTACATGTGGTTTGGAACTGAATTGATAGCTTAATTTTCTAACAACAAATGCTCAATAACTAGTAATTGCTCCTTGTTATTGCAAATTTTGGTCCAGTTATTGGAATTCATTTGCTCAATTTTTCTTTCCTCGTGTTCTTTCTATTTATACTCCTGGGATCTTCCTCAACATTTACTGAAATTCATGTGCAATTTGCACTCTTCCATTGTCAAACTTCTTTCCTTGTTCCCACGATTTTCTTCCATTTTCATGATCTTAGCAACTTTCATGTCCGGCTTAGCGACTTTAACTCCTCTGGTCGAGGTCGATCACCGGGCTCTAGGTCGAATATTCCTTGACCCTCTTAACGTCTATCTATTGCCTTGGCTCCAACTTATACTATTTCTTGACCGGTTATCTGGGCCGCAGCTCTAGGTCGAATATACTCTTGGAATCGCCCCTAATTGGACATCCAATTAAAAGTTCACGATGTCGTCATGTACGGTTTTGTTTAATGCATTTTCAAGACATATCAGTTCTCCCAGGATATGGTGGGGGAGATCTTCGCTCGGTTCACAGAATGAATGATCACCAAATTGCAAAATCCATTTTGACCAATTTGATTTGGACTCAATTTCATAATTGACGCACGAGGAAGGAGTCGCCTTCCTACATAAGGATGGACCCAATTTGGCTGCAAGTAGGCCTAGCACCTTTGTGACAATAGTCGTTAGAATCTTAGGGCGCGCATGGTAACACTTCTAAAGCAGAATTTTTATTTCAGAAGTGCTTCGGAAGTAAAAATCCGTTGGTTCGCAATTGTATATTTTTGCTTTTGAAACAACTTTTCACTTTGGAGAACTTTTGAGAAGTAAAAAAAAGTTATTTCTCATCATCATAAGTCATTTTTTTCTTTCTAGCCTCAATTTTCATGTTTTGTCTCTCTCTTTGCTCGTCTATCTCAACCCGATCTGGTCCATATAATTCTTTTAACAATAAAAAAATTTCGAAAAATAATTAAAAAATCAGAAAATGATTAAAAAAAATCCAAAAAAGGAAAATTCATAAAAAAATGGAAAAAAATCCTTAAAATTTTTTTAAAAAAATCTCAAAAATTAGAAAATTGGTCTATTCAACTTGCTAATCCTATTTTTGGTGACTTAACCATCTCTTTCTTCAAAATTAACGATCTTGCCCTTATGGGCAAATAGTTTTGAAAAATTTCAAAAAATCACAAAAATTGAGAAATAGTCAAATTTGACTGGCCAAATCTGTCTTTTGTGATTTTCACTTTTTTTCTTGTTGGACAAATTGTTTCCAAATGTCCTCAACTCATTCCAAACCTCCAAAAACCCCTTTTCTAAGTTTTTGGGGCTTCATTAGAAATGCCATGTTTTGATTTGATGCATTTGGCTCCTTGATTTGCACATCTATCTTTATTGATTTGTGATTGATATGTTAAATATTTATATATGCATGAGCTATTAGATTTTGTCTCTCTCTTCACTTGTCTAGTTTAATACAACAATGGGTGCGGTTGCTCCAAAACACCTTTCTCTGATCCGATGGAGCCTGTGATCTTGTGCCCTCCATTTTTTAAAAAAAAATTTAAGAAAAAAATCTGGGTTGAAAAGATAAAGATGATGACACCTCAGTTTTTGCCTTTTATCTTTTTGCCTAGAGATGCCTTCATGCTAAAACAAGCTCATCATTATTATAGTTTTATATCCCAAGTTCTCATTAATATCTAGGTGATCTTAGGGCACATTCAACCACTATAGATTTGTGCTTTTAGAGATTGTTTAGGTACGAAAAGGTTAATAAATTATGCCTATTGCCATATAAATCATGCCAGAGGCACAGGAGAGGAAGCACCGAAACTGCCCGTGCTTTTAGCGTTGATATATGAGCTCGGCTATCGTATTCATTAATACAATTTTCCCATAATTTGGTCCGCATTTACGTAAATAATTAAATGAAAAATTACATGTAAATCTGTCAGTATTTGTATTTAAATTTTCTTGAATAACATGCATTTCAAATTATGATCAATAATTTTTTGTAAAATATTTTGTGTTAATAATGTTCCAGAAGCAGAAATTTTCAACCGTTACCAAACAAATTTCTGTTCGAAAAGAAGAAATTTTGTTATGTTATCAAACACCTTTCTCTAATCAGAAATCAACTTTTGAAGCAGAAGAAGAAAAATCAATTTCCACTTCTGAAGCAAAACTAGAAAAATCAACTTATGGTCAAAAGTTAATTTCTAAAATAGAAGTGTTACCATGTCCGTCCTTAGTTATCAGAAATTATTTGGTCAATGTACTATATGGATTAAAGTGAGACCAAAATGTCAATTTGGTGGGAAGCATGTGAGACTCATAGAGTATCCACAAGATTTAGTCATTCAGACTCAGTTTCATATATACATTGGTCGAAAAAATAAACAGGTTATAAAAAAAAAACTGAATCTTTTGGAGCCTTTTAGCTTAATATTCGAGAGAATCTTGAACTTTCTACTTGCTATAAGAAATGTCCTAAACTTCCCACTTTAACATGGAGGATATAAACTTCCAATTATGTATCAAGATGTCAACTGTGTAAGGCTCTGTTTATTTTTCGAAAAATGAATGATTCGAGAAATACAATGATTGCTTAAAAATTGTATAAATAAAAAATATTTCATTGTCCATGAAAATATCTCGACATAAATTATTGACAATGGTGAAAACGTTCTTCATCGATCAATTATTTCAAGCAATATGGGTGATTGATTATTAAGAAAATATTTTCTAGAAACGACTCATTTTTCGCGAAGTAAATGGAGTCTAAGACTAGGTGTTTGAGGAGATGATTGTGGTTGTGTGATCAGTTTTGTCTTAGATTGTCAACACTAGTCTTTTGTTTTTGGTTTTATTTCTTTTGATTGCTTCTGCGTCGAAATTTCCTCAGATTTTTTCTTCTTCCTGGGTAGGTATCTCCTTGGGTTCTCATGTGCATAGAAATTTAAACAACTTTTGAGTTATTGGTGCGATTTTGGTTGCCAACTAGTTTAATTGGATAAATCAAATCAATAAAGAAAGAATTGCCATACTACACTGAGCTCTTCTAATCAACACTCGCCAGATTTTCTTTAGTGGCCCTAAGGAAAAGACCCACTTTACTTAAGATCCCGTTGGAGATTAGGCCATGATTGGTACCATACAGGTACGCAAATGGTCTTTGCAAATATCGTGGAATAAGAATTTCCAATCTTAAATCATTTTTTTTTGTTTGTTTGGCCAAAGTAGCATTTCATTCATATCCGCAATAAAATAGAGAAACATTGCAGTCCAACTGCTATAACTTCAAAGCAAAACAAAATCCAGATAACAAAACAAATCTTCAGAACAATGATAAGAGTCACATGCTCAAAAAGCAAATCTATGAGTTTTTCAAACCAAAATCAGTGACCGATCACCAAATCTGTCTTTAATAATAAGCACACACCGATATCTTCATATGTTGCTAACTTTGCTTTTGGGTGGTGCACGCCTAGGTTTAGCATCCTCAACACTATTGCCATGCAAAATAGAGAGGTTGAATGAGCACATATCTTATAGTGAGAGTGAAATATTTATGGAGCTCCTCCGATCTCCTTTAAAACTAGACTTGTATTCTAACGAAATCTAAGGAAAGTAAAACCTCCAAAGCATACATTAAAAAACTCGAAAAAGATGCTTTTAGATCTAAACTAGAACAGAAGAAAAAAGCTCCACAAATGGGAGAAAAGAAAGAAAGAAAAACAGAAAATTAAATCAGTTAATGAAGAGGGGAGGGGAGAGGAGGGACTCTCTCCCTCCTCTCCACCGAAAGAAGAAAGAACTTGTGTGGAGTTGAGAGGGAGAGGAGAGGAGGTGATAGCTAGGGTTGGAGAGGGGCTTACTGATTTCGAGGTTGCCACTCTTAGACCGTTGAAAAAGTCCTATCTGACAATATTTATTATAATACCCTTGACAGAGACATTTATGCCGAAGTATTTTTATTCGTCAAAGAGTAAGGTATAGGTAGTAGTCCCCATCTATTTTCTCTTCTTTCTCGGGCTTTTGACTTACGAAGGAAGCTCAATTTCACGCAAATGACAGAAGACTTATTTCAAAAATCTGCAATGGGACTTTATACTTTCGATTAGTAAAACAAAAATCTTATGTAGTTTAATCAAAGATAAAACTATTGAAACACAAATTGATATCTCATTTGTTCTCATTTCTAGGCGTCTTATAATTTTTTTTGTCAAAAATAATATTTCATTCATATTCGCAACAAAACAATAGAGAAACATCAGAGTCCAACTGCAAACAAGACAAATCACATCCAACTTTAAAACAAAACGAGCTCAAAATAAGAAGATTATTTATCATAACAAAGATATATGTCAAATGCTCAAAAAGTAAATTGATGACTTTCAAATCAAAATTAGTGGCCAATCATTGAATCCGTCTTTAGTATTGAGCACATATCAAGATCTTTATCTATTGTTACGGTTTTGCTTTTAAAGGTACACGCTTAAGATTGATATCCCCAACACCACTGTCATGCATAATAAAAAGGTTGAATAAGCACAGATCTGATCGTGAGAGTGAAATATTCATGAAGCTCCTTTGATCTCATTTGAAACTAGACTTGTACACTAACGAAATTCAAAGGAAGTGAAACTGAAAATGTACATGCAAAAAGCTCCAATTAGACTAGATCGGGATAAAGATTTCTCCGAAATGGAAGAGAGGAGCTTTCTGATGTAAACTAAATTGAAAGAAAAATGCTTCGCAAATAGGAGGAAAATAAGAAAAAAGAAAAAGCAAAGAATGAATCAGTTAACGAAGAGGGCAGGGGAGGAAGAGAACTAGCTCAAACCCTCCCATTCATGGAGATAGAAGAAGGAAGCTGTGTGGAGATGAAAGATAGAGGAGAAGAGGAGGCTAGAGGCTGGGCGTCTTATGGTTACTAAGTGGCTTTTCATCCACTCATCGAATGATCGCCGAATCACAACTTCAATATTAAAATTTGTTCATCCCAATCAGTTTTTATGTTTGGATTCACGAGTTGCGTCGTTTTAATGAAACATTTGTACACCTTAGGATCTAGCAAGATTCTGCATTCCCTCCTCAGTTCTCACACTGTGCACTATCTTCATGTTGTCCGTCCTAGTCAAGTATGGGAAATTTCGAATTAATCATCATCGGGAACATCCAATTACTAATTTCTATAACTATTTGAAGAAATACCTTACAGATTATAAGTGTTTAAGGGAGATTGAAATCGCTAAATTAAACCACGGAAAAACTTCCGTTAGAAAGAAGTTAGAAGTTTGATCTATTGCTTTGACTTAGGCTTTGGCTTGATCAAGAAATAATGAAAGTGACAAATTTGACTACATGAAATCAACAAGTTTGTTAGGGCTAACAATACAACTTAAAGGGAGGTGAATAGGTTGTTTTAAAGAACATTAAAAAAAATATTTGCGGAATAACAAATTCAACTTTAAACAACGAGATAAACATTTGTAGAGACATTGTAGAGATCAAATCAGCAAATGTTTGAAATATTGCGAGAACATTGTGTGCTGAAGTGTGTAGAGAACACGAGAAAAATGATAGGCATCATAAAAAGATCTGGTAAGTAGATGTTCCAAGAAATGATATCTGAGTGTGTGCAAAACTAAGTAAAAATCAAGTAAGATGCAAGAACACAAGATATATAGCGATTCGACTCTATCCCCAAACCTACGTCTACTTTCAAAACTAACAAACATAACTTGGCCAGAATCTACTAGTAACTTGCTCAACAAGTTACAATTGGCTAGCACTGATCCTTTCACTTGATATATCACACTATCAGGAATTAGCTGCTGCTCTTACTCTACATTGTGAGAGATCTTTTGCATAATTACAACATAGAAAGATCAAGACAAAGAAGATTTTTTGGCATGACAAAGAAATAGCGACAGAAAGCAAGTATTTCGATTCTACATTGTGCTCTCTAACATTTTGACCTAGATGGTCTTCCATTATATAAACAACTTCATTCTTCTCGTTGGAGGGGCTTGAGAAGTCCAACTAGCCATTAGAGGTCCATTGGAATTGCTGCAGCTGTTATTGTTGACACTGTTTTGAAACATCTGATGTTCTGACACTATTTTGCAAAAGCTGATAGATGCCAATGGCTATAATCTTCTCAATAGACTACCTAATCTTTCTTTGTGGATCTTTCACCCGAAGACGGCTATAATCTTCCAAACAAAATATCCGCACATCTTCGTTTCTCAAACAACACGAAACCTGATATCAACACAAACATCGACACCCTTGATATTTGGGTCCATTGGTGCTGTCCATAGAAAAACTATTTGGATGACTTGTGATTAATTATCCAATGATCCTCGAGTATCTTAGCATCTAAAGATGTCACCTTGTTGATAGATTGACCATGGTACCTCCAAGTCATTATGAACACCTCGTCATCTTTGACTTGTTCTCTTCCTTATCAATATCTTCATCCTCATACCTAGTCTTCGCTGAACTCAGGTCATTGATATCATCACATTTTTTATAGCTACTATATTCTTCAAGACCAAAGATTTGGTCAGTTGATCAAGTCACTAGCACCTTTCAGAACCAAACATTTGCACAATCGCTCACCCATAATTAGGACATCAAGATCTTTATTAGTTTGTTGATGTTGTTCAATGAAAAGCCTTGTGATCGACTTGTGATCAATTAACCAATGATCCTCTTGGCTTCTTCAGTATATAAAGACTTTCAAGGACATCAGCATCTCGCTAATTCCTCATCTTTGGTGATTCACAAGGATCATTGGTGTTGTCTCAGTCTTCCACTTGATCTTTATAAGGTAGCTACTCTGCCAAAGATCTGCTGCTCCGATAACAATCTAGTGCAGTTGATCTTTCTTCTGGTCCTTTCAAGCATATTGACAATTTAGATTCTACTAAGCTGTTATCTTCATGGTCCTTCCAAATTTTATCGAACATCCTCATTCTAAGCTTATTCACCATCACTAAGGCCCATTCACTGCTTACCTGATCTTTGTAGTCCAAGCCATGACAAACATCCCCATTCTTCTCGACTTGTTCACCCTCAATCAAGGTCTTTCTAGATGTTCACCTTATCCGAAGATCCTTCTAGCCCATAGACATCTTCAATGCCAATATCTTGTTCACATCAGAGATCGGTTACCAACCCTAAAATTGGCAGAGCACTCCAAACATTGGCAGAGCAAATTTTTATCTTAAAAATATTTGGTGCTCTTTATAACATCATTAGCATTTCAACTTGTGCCTATATAACCTGTTATACTCAATTAATACACACATTAGTAATATTTGATTGTCTTTGTTATCATCAAAATAAGATTGAGGATTTATTTTCCAACAATTACCACATTGGTGATATTCCCAACAAAGTTGACAACTACAAAAAGGATGGTGGACCCTGCCACCGAGAGAAGGGGCAAAAAATAAGGTGAAGCTCCTCAAATCTTGGGCTGTCAAATGAGTGAGTAGGGTTGAAACTATTACGAAGATACATCAATAATCTAACCCCATACTCACCTATTTAGCCCACTTAAAGCTCTTCACATGTATATGTTACTAGAATACAAACTTCACATCTAATTAAAAAATAAAATAAAATAAAAATAAATAGTAAATCAAATAAATTCCGTAAACCTATAAATAAAAATACTCATAAATAACTCTAGGTTGGCAAAATGGGTTCGTGACACGGATTTATTGAGCCCAATTTCATATGGACAACCCCCCCCCCCCCCCCCCCCCCCTCTCTCTCTTTTTTCCTCGAAATAGGTTATAAATGGGGTGACAAAAAAAGCCCAAAAAATTGGTCACAAACGAAAGCAATCCATATTTTAACCCATTTTTCAAAGCCTACACCAACGCTCACACTCATTCAAGCAAGTTATGTGGCTGTGAAATAGGTCATAAAGGGCTTGTATGTCTATTGAGACTCAGATGGAAAGTTACTATTCAAGACTTAAATGAATAAATGAGCTCACATCCTACACATTGAATGATCACAACATGTGGCTATGTCTTCCTTGTGAAGAGCTCCTCTCTCTTCCTTGTGAAGAGTTTTCCCTATCCATGGTGATAGTTTGCCAAACCCTAATCACCCCTTAGCTGATTACCCAACCATGAAATCCAACAGAAACCATTTCCCCTCATACACCACACAATTTCTTCATTCCACATCACAATGTCCTACCTTCACTGACCACACTATTACGCCATTACAAGTCCAACTTTTATCCAGCCAAGACCTTGACCAGCCTTATTCAACCTAATTGCCTCACATTGTACCCCCTTTAGCCATCACCAAAGCAAAACCCAATCCCCACAGTGGGGTCTCAGCTGACTCTTGTCTCATTGCTTAGTCTTACGCTGTTTTGTCCTTCCTTTTCTCTTATGGTTTTGGATCGTAAACTCTGAGGCATTATGCATAAGAATGGGCCAAAGATGTCAGAAAATGTTGTGCCAAATGTGTATGAGAAAATGCCCGAGGAAAAGTTGAAAAAATGTTGGACTTTAATGCCTAGCCCTAATAAGCCACTAGGATATAAATGAAGATTCTGAGACGGAATTCTAAGGGATTGGGCACTCCCTTGACATTCGAGCATCTTCGAGCCTTAGAGGCTCAAGAGAAGCCCGAGATGATTTTCTTGATGGAGACAAGAATAAATAGTATGTCATAGAAAAAGTGAGGAAGCAACTTCAGTATCAAAACATGGTGTTGGTTGACCCAAGGGGTATTGGGGGGTTTGGCACTAATGTGGAATACTGCGGTGTCGGTGGATGTGGAGTTTAGTTTGAGTGAATTAATAGATGTCATTTGTAAAAATTTGAGTAATGGTAGGTTAATTAGAAAATCTTTCTTATATGCCCCCACGAATTTCCAAGAAAGGCTCGTATTATGGCGATATCAACGGCCTTCCCTGGATTTGCATCGAGGATTTCAAAGAGACATTGGACCATTAGGAGAAGTTTGGCAAAAAGGAAATTGACTACTATCGAGTTGCTGTCTTTCTCAACTTGCTGCATGACTGCTTGTTAATGGATATAGAGAGCAAGGAGTGCAAATTCATGTGGGCCAATAATAGGGAAGGAGATGCCTCGGTAATAAAAAGGTTGGATAGAGTACTCTGTAACATGGAATGGCGAGTAATGTATCAAAATGCCGGAGCTTTTGCTTTGCCTGTCATTAGATCAGACCACAGCCCTACTCTTCTATCTCTGAACCCGCAGAGGACTAGAAGAAGAAAGGAATTCTGGTTTGAAGCATACTGGTCGGAGGATAATGAGGGTGCGTATGGTAACGTTTCTGTTCCCGGAACAACTTTTGGAACAGAAACACTTTTTTATGTTTCTGTTCCCGGCAACAATTTCTGGGAACAGAAACGCGTTTAGTAATTGCATAAAGTTTCTGTTCTCGAAACAAAAAAGGAACAGAAACGCGTTTGGTAGCTGCATAAAGTTTCTGTTCTCGAAACATAAAAAAAACAAAAATGCATTTAATAAAAAATTTCCCTTTGTAAATGATTCAATTTCTCAATTAATTTTTATTATTTAGAATATTTTTTGATTTTTAATTATTTTATTTTAATTATTTATTTTTTTGGAAAAATTATTTTTTTTATTTTTTGAAAATTTTATTTTTTATTTTAATTATTTATTTTGTTTGAAAAAATTATTTTTATTATTTATTTTTTCGAAATTTTTTTATATTTATATTTATATTTTAATTAATTAATTAATTATATGATTTTTATTTTTATTATTTTATTTTTATTATTTCAAAAAAAAATTATTTTTAATCATTTTATTTTAAATTAATTTTTTGATTATTTATTTTAATTATTTCGATTTTTAATATTTTTTATTTTTTATTTTTCAAAAAATTATTATTTATTATTTAATTATTTCAATTTTTTATTTTTATTTTTATTATTTCAAAAAAATTATTTTTTATTTTTAATCATTTTATTTTAAATAATTTAATTTATTTTTTATTTTTATTATTTCAATTTTTAATCTTTCTTATTTTTTTATTTTTCAAAAAATTATTTTTTATTCTTTAATTATTTCAATTTTTTATTTTTATTTTTATTATTTCAAAAAAAATTATTTTTAATCATTTTATTTTAAATTAATTTTTTGATTATTTATTTTAATTATTTCGATTTTTAATATTTTTTATTTTTTATTTTTCAAAAAATTATTATTTATTATTTAATTATTTCAATTTTTTATTTTTATTTTTATTATTTCATTTTTATTATTTCAAAAAAATTATTTTTATTTTTAATCATTTTATTTTAAATTAATTTATTGATTATTTATTTTTATTATTTCAATTTTTAATCTTTCTTATTTTTTATTTTTTTTTAAAAAATTATTTTTATTTTAATTATCTTATTCTTTAATTATTTTTATTTTTAATTACTTTCAAGAAGGTGTTCCCAATTGTTTCCAAAAAATGTTCCAAATGTGTTTCTAAAAAGTGTTCTGGGAACACAGAAGCAAGTTTTTTTTGTTTCTCATTTCTGCTCCAAAAGTGTTTTTGTTTCTCAAAAGTGTTCTCGGAATACTTTTGGATCACTTTTTTACCATACGCGTTTCTGTTCCCAAAGTGTTCCGAGAACACTTTGGGAACAGAAACACTTTTTCTGGAGTGTTACCATACGCACCCTGAATGACTAGAAGTGGTTAGGAAGGTGTGGATCATCAGTAAAACTCTTTGCTGAGCCTAGCAAAAAGATTGCGCAAAGTTACTGCTGCCTTGGCAAAATGGAGCAAATGCAAATTTTCCAATGCATTCTGAGAAGTCGAAAGGGCAACCCTTTGGATTTTTCATTGGAGCGTACCCTTCTTAGCGACGCGTTGCATTGGCGCTCGAGTGTAGCAAAAAATGGGCAAGAGTTCTTGCACCAAGATAGGTGGGTGTGAGGGGTGAGGACACTAGTCTTGGGCCATCATTCTCAGAGTGATGCGCCACATGAGGGTGGCAGCCATCATGAAAGTTGATTGGCTCAAAGGGGTGGCAGCCATCATGTGATTGTGGTGTTATCATTGAGGCAAATAAAAATTATTTTCAATCAATTCATGAGGGGGGGGGGGGGTGTCCTTTGGTCTACCTAAATTGCCCTTGTTCACAAAATAGTGCATGTTAAGCACCCAAATTAGACTATAAATCACCCTATGGTCCCTTGTATTTTTCGGTCTATATGCAAAATTGGCACTATAGTCCCACAATCAATTACGTGACATATTCCAATTAGTGTCAATCAAATGGATTCAAACACCATTATCACCATTAATCGACTAGGTGAAATTCCGGATGTCACACTATCTCTCATTTACATACTTTTATAAAGAAAATTATTACCTATTTCATAAATGACTTTCGAGTTTCCCCTCTCAACCCATATCTTGGTTTTCAACCAAAAGAAAAAACTTGAGCTCTGTTTATTTCACGAAAAACAACTTTCAGAAAAATATTTTCTGTATTTTCCAACGTTTGGTTCGTGGAAAATAAATTAATCTAGGAAAACATTTTTCACCCATAGCAAAAACCCTTCAAAAGTGGGGAAAACGTTTCCACCCATGGAAAAAAACCCTTCAGAAATAGGGAAAATATTTTCCTGTTTTTGATAAGAGGAAAACATTTTCCTTATCTTTCATTTCTCCTCTCTTTGGCACTTTCTTTCTTTAAATTTATTTTTTACTTTCTTTTCATTATTTATTTTTTAAAAATGAAAAAATTTCATTTTTCTCTTTCTCTTGTTTTTAATTTTTTTCTTTTTTCTTTTTATTATTTATTTATTTTCCTTTCTTCTTCCTCCTCTTTCCTTCGCCGACCATAGGCCTCAGTGATAGTCGGCTGCTCGATGATTAGCCATAACGTAGGTCATCTCGCTCAAGGCTCCGTCGGACCCAGCGATCTCGAGCTCACTCGAGGCTCCAGCCTCGCCGCAGGCTGAATTCCATAAAGGCTATAGCTGTTTTGCCGCCTAACTAGGTGAAAAGGCATTGCATTCCGTTGCTAGTGCAAATTTCCAACTTCTTCTTGAATACTTCTGCAATTCCACATAGAATAGAAATATCTCAATTAGAGCAGAAATTTTTTTGAGACTGTACAAGAATTTTGAGCGAGTGAGATCACTCATGCTTCCCTCCCTTTCATGACACCGCTCGAGGAGGACGAATTCGACGGCATTACCATTTTGCAGTTTTGAATAATGTGTGCTCCCCACATCCTGTTCCTCCAACTTCCTCCATTGACGTATCTTACAGCATGGGAGGACAAGAGTAATGTTACAAAGTTAATCCAGGATGCCGAGATTCGAGGAGAAGCCGAACGAGAGAGACATGAGACGAGAGCGGCCCAAGCCGCCAGAATCTAGCGAGCTAGGGCCTCGCTAGCAAGTCGCGAGGCTCGGCGGTCAGTCGCTGGCCAAAAAAAGAAGGAAAAGGCAATAAAAATAAAATAAAAAGATAAAAAAGATAAAAGAAAATAACTAAAAAACTGATGTAAAAAATAAAATAAAAGATAAAAAGATAAAAGAAAATAACTAAAAAATTGATTTAAAAAAAATAAATAACAAAAATATAAAAAGAATTATTAAAAGGCATGTATAGTGGAAATTTATTTTCCTTACCAAACGACGAAAAATATTTCTAGTTCGTTTTCAGTTTAGCTAAACATCGGAAAAATATGTCATTTTCTGAAAAAACGACTTCCTAAAAAATATTTTTTAGAAAGGCAATATTTTTTACGAAATAAATGGAGTCTCTTTATTAATTCGTGGGTTGTTTACAGAGTTTCGGACACCCAATGATATAAGATTTTAAAATCAAAGGCTTGTAACATATTGGCCTTACTGTCAGAAACGATGAACAATTTACCCAGGCAATAGAAAGTGTTTTCGCAATCCAATGATCTTTTTTCTCTGTTTTTTTTTCTATTTTTATTTCTGGGTCAACTCAAAGTGGAGTTTCATTTCTTACGATCACATTTCATTTGCATTTCATCTATCACAAGTGCGCATTCGTTTTATTAAGAGAAAAGGTGATTAGTGTAATTCACTAGGCAGTCTTTTAATCAGGTCTGCGTGTTCCGTGGTGGTGGCCCGCATGTGCTTGACATGTTTTTGTTATATTTGAGGAATCATATTTGATCCGAAATTGAACTATTTCTTTTTTTTTTTTTTTTGCTAGAAACTTCAACTGTTTCCTATTAATATGTTTGATGAGCATATTTTCGAACACTCATTAATATCATCAGAGAAATTCCAAAAGGAAAAAATAAGGTGCCATTTGACATTTCTTTTTAATTAGGAAAAGAATTGAAATTTTGGAGGTTTGAATTAATTGGTTAGACATCAGAGGAACATGTCTTATTTTAGATGATTAAAAATTGTATCACCTGCTTCGAAAAAAAAGGTCAGGAGCATTCGTGCACGCACTCGTGCACAATTCTGGCATGTACACGGCACGCGCCTCTGCACACGTGAGGCTAGTGCTGCCCTTTGCTATTTACCATTTTGCCCTGGCTGGTTATTTAAAATTTTTCCCTTATTTAATTATTTACTATTTTGCCCTTGCATAAATTTGGTGTATATTTTTTATGATGAAATTAAATTTTGAGTGTTGTGTGTGTGTGTGGTGTGTGTAATATAGAGATTTACCATACCATCTCTATTTATATTATATTATATATTACAACTTGCAATTTCAGCTCAAAGTAAACTCAAACAATGGTGGGAAATCTTTTATCTTGTATTCCACTTTCTTTGGATTGTGATTGATGTGTAAAATATTTGTGTATCAATTCACATTATGTATCCATTTGTGATTACACAAGAGTGTGATTATTTTTTTCAAGTGGGAAGTTCGTAGCTAGTAAATTCGATGGAATGTCCTCACCTAAACTAAATTTTATATTAATTGAACTAAATGCATGATAGTAAGACATCGTAACACAAAAGTTGATGTGGGAACATAGTGAACTTTCGTTTTAATGTCTTTTGTTGAATTATCATTATTAGGTTTGCTTTTGCCGCAAAATAAAGGTGTGTTACTGTGAAAAAATGTGCTAATATTAATTATGTACTTAGTCCCACCACTCACTTAGTTCCCCTTACCCACCTATTTAACATCAAGCATTATTATTTTGCACGTATGTATATATTTCCACGCGCCCACCACCCCTCCACTAAGACACCTCCACCTAGTAGACCCGGTACTCAATAAGGCGCTGAACAATGACATCCCCCGGTGACCAACTTATGATATGGGCACTCGAAAGGTTCAATAATTCTTAAAGAGCAATAGGTTTTGGAAACCCTCAATTCACACTATGGATGGATGAGCATTGAAACTCTATCACATAGAAGAGATCTAGAAGCCTAATCAAGTTTGAAAAGGAAAAATAGTTTTGCTGCAAGTCAGGTTGAGAAGCTGTATGCAAGATGATGTCTCATGTGTGAGTTTGAATGACTTGAGAACGCTCAGAAAATTTGAGTTGTCCTGAAAAGAAAATTTTCGAGGGGGACGTTCTACTACCAAATTAAGGGGGCTCACCATCAAGTTCGACATCGTCAAGAAGCACAAAATCATTAATAGTGAGGCAGCACCTTTGGGAGATATCAAACATGATATGAGAGCTCAAAGAAGCAGACCATACCTAATGACCAGCAGTTTAGGACTGTTATAAGATCTTCTTGAAAGTTGGGGCCATATGAAGGGCCCACATGAGCATAAGGAGAACATATGTAGCATTTGAGGATATAACACGTCATTTAGTTAGAGGATGAGGCCTAGGGCGGTAGATCTCTATGCATGCTTATGTTGTTTAAGTAGTTCGTGCAAAGCTTCGGGCTGTAAGGTAAGAGGAACTACAAGGTCAACAATAAAGCGTGGGAGACTAAAAAGGCACTCGAAAGAGCAAAAACCTCGAGGGCAAGAAGCACTGTGGGAAGAAGGACAAGGACACGATGATCTATTAAAATCTGTTGCCAAGATGTTGTTACTTCGCTAGTGAATGCACTGAGCTGAAAAAGGTAATTAGATTACTCCATTACTTTAAGTAATGCTTGTGTTTCTAGGCACTATAATGCTATGAATCACATCCTATGTTAATGTGGACTCACGGAGCCCACAAACCATGGAGCTAGAGACCGAGGAGTATTTGTGGAGGAGCAGTGAATACCGCAAGAAAAAGATAGATATATGTTGGAAAATAACTCCAGAATGAAGTGAAAGGGTATCGGACACATGTAAATTAAACTTACGAGTGGTCGAACTTTATTACCATATGATGTCCTCTATGCCTTTGATATTTGGTGAAAATTGGTATCTGTTAGTGGGTTCTAGCTGAAGTTATATTTCAATTCATGGGGATGTGGTTTGACATTGAGTTTGGAACAAGTTTCTTATGGTCTGATTAGTGCTGAAATGGTAATTTATGGTTTTAGACATAATAACAATATGTTCATTGTTAATGTTAATGATTGTTTTCGTTAATTGCATCTTCCAATATGTGAATATTGATACAAATCGTTTAGCATGCAGGACTGGGTCAACATTGGATTAGATAGGATGAGAAGATTGACTAGAGAAAGGCTTCTTAGGGTCACTTGCTAATATACCCACATGTGAATATGTCTAGCAGGAAAACAAACTAGATAAACCATTTGGTAAAGGAACTGGGGACTGAATTTCCATTGACCAACTTGTACATTTGACATTTGTGGTCATTGATGTGGAAGCGAGGCATCAAGTCTCATATTTCATCAACTGTTATAGATGGACTCACGTGTTTGGTTATGTTATTTCTAAAACTACCGTAAGCAGAAGTATGAAGGGCTTTAGACTATATATGAGTTGGTAGAGAATCAGGTTAAACAAAACAATAAAAGATATTACGAATGATGCTACGTGATTATCTATCTGAGCAATTCAATCTTTTTGTGATGAAAATGGTATTAAAGACAATTGACTAGTCTTATACCCTGCAAACAAAATGGAGTTACCGAGAGAAGGAATATAATACTATTTGAAATTGGTTAGGTAATAATGCAAGGCAAATCTCTCTGCATATTGGGGAGATGAATATGTATGACAACATATATACTTTAAACTGTAGGGCCCTTTAAGTTAGTCACTTTTATTTTTTATGAATTATGGACGATAGAAATAAGAATTTAAGTAATCTGCGACATTGG
>JAGVVM010006817.1:0-18902 GCA_019149425.1 Psidium friedrichsthalianum
GCAGCACGAATCGAGCGGGGCTTGGCGATGGCGTGGTGGGGATAGTCGCGTAGCAGCTCTCAATTTCAGATCTTTTCATGCCCATGTGGGCTGGGACTTGCTTATTTTTAAAAGGGAGAGCAATTGTAGGCAGCAATTCCATGGTGTCCTGCCGATCCCGTATATTCAGAGGCTTGGCCCCTATAATTTTTCATCATTCTTTCTCCGCATTAACAGTTCTCTCTACTTTTACATTCTTTTCTCTCTCTATTTAATTTATGCTATGGAGTTTTGAGTTGAACTTTTTGATAAAAACACTTGTTATTTTTACTGTAGTAGATTCGGCTTGTGACTCTTTTTTACTAGATCTGCGTCCAGCCTAATCGACATAAGTTATATAACTCATTGTAAAGATTTTGTGCACATTGTCATTGAAAGTTTTAACTTGTATCTCAAAATGAGTTACTCCTCATATACTGGCGGTATGTCGCCCGCCAACATGATATAATATGTGCCTAATCCCACTTGAACAGACGCAAATGTATTGAATGAATTTGGATTCTTTCAGTTCTTCCATATAAATTAGATAGCTTGCAATCCTGGTTGAGCATCACATAAGTGGTTGTTTAAAATTTCCATACAGCGTCGTGTTTACTCTGAGACTCTGAGAGTTCTTTTGACAAAATATTGGTGGTCTGTAAATCTGAAAGATTTCAAGTGGGCATTCAATAGAATTCCCAACAGTGACAGAATAAAGGAAACTCTCAAACCGCTAACATCACCATATTAGGACAATGTTTCACAAAAAAAGCAAACTTAATATTTGTAATGTCTTCATCCTATTCTCAAGTTTGGAATTTTGCGAAAACAGTCCACCAAGTTCTTTCTTTCTATGTGTTTAAGCGGATTAGTACATCGTGTGTCATGTGGGTGAGGACATATTGTTGTCGGGGTAACTCCTTTTTAAGCAAGTCTCAGCCCTGCATGGGCATGAAAGATCTGGAATTGAGAACTGTTGCGACTATCCCCACCGCTGTCATCGCCAAGCTTCGACCGATCGTCGCTCGCATAAGCGCCATTGGCTTCAACGACCATGTCCTGAATTCCTGAGCCGATCGACTTGCTCTGCTACTTGGGCGACAAGCCAGGGTGTCGTCCCTATTAAAGCCGCGAAGTCTACTCCTTCAACTTGCGGCTTGACTTCTCTGGCATCAATGGTAGCAAGAGAGTGCTTGGTGTGCTTTGGTGGTGCCTTTGGAGAAGAGAGCGTCGGCCTTGGCCTTGGCAACCTGGGAGAGGAAGCCGTGGTCGGCGTCCTCTCCGTTGACGAGATCAATGGTTTGTGGGACTTCTCTCTTCATGGCATCGCCGGACGAAAGGCGCCGCCGATTGTCCACTTTGTGATTTGGAATCTTTGAAAGGTCTTCATGTTATATACGTCCATTTTCTCACTCATCCTCTTTCCCGCCCCTTTTTTTCACGTGTTTTCAATTTAAAGCGGTCATAATTGTAAGTTTTTCTTTCTTTGTAAAACAGAAATTTAAAAAAGTATATTCATATTGTTTTTCGTCGAAATTATGATGTTATACAATTTCAAAAGGAAGCTCCGGTCCCTCGTGATCTTGTTGGGAAAAAATCAAAGTCTCCATAGTTGGGAGAAGGATGAGCCATTCTAAAATGTTGTATCGGAGGTATGATTGTAATTTTTGCGGTATATTATTTTGCCTATATTAATTGGAACAAATTCTATACTTTCATTTTCTTAATTATAAAGTCTTTCTTTCTTAGTTAATATACTGAAGTATATCAAAACAATTTCCAGTGAACTGTTCTGACAATCATCAATCAATCAACAGTACTGGAACTGTTTCTTTTTAACTTTTTGTTGTGTAGCATATTCTTCCCCCCTCAGTTTGATTTTTGACAAGCTCAATTTCTTTCTGACTTTATTTAGAGGTTTGGGTTGCCTGGCAGTCGATTAGTAGGTCAAAAAATAAAGTTTGGTGGCCCATCGGACGAGATGTGAGTACTTTATTCATTTTCGTTTAGCATGTTTATTTCTTTCTTAGACTCTTGCGCTTGCTTTGCTGTTGCTTCATGTAATGGTGAGTAGCGTTAAGGGGAAGTTGTTATCAATTACTTCATATTGCTTATTCGACAGGTTTTATTCTGGATTTTTCCATCTTATGACCCATTTAGGACGAGGCACAAGGTGACATGAATTCCATAATCCACTTTCAACTACCATATGTTCTTGTTGGTTCAGTTAGCTTCCTGTATGCCTATGATGGTGTAGATCGATATGTCCTATGGTTATCCTGAATTGCCGTTTGATGGGGTTTCTTTGAAAGAAGACATTTGCTGAACTTATCTATCTCGTCCCTTGTGCTGCCTAGTCTTTTGTGTTTAGGATTTAAATTCAAGCAACACATTCATTTTCGAAAAAGTTTTTTTCCATTGCCTATGATAGTGGCTAAAATCTTGAATTTTTTTTCTTTGGCTCTTCATCGCATTGTTGTTCTCTTAGATGGTGGATATGAATGCTTTTCCGTACAAAAGCTTATTTGCAGGACTTGATTTCTTGGAGTTTTCCTACATCAAATCTAGCTTTGTGCATCTTTCTATGTTCATGTACCAGTTCCCTCCATACTCTTTCTTGTCATTTTCTAAAGAAGAAAAGATACATTGATGAATTTTACTTATATTGCTTATAATAGCATATCTGTTATTTGGTTGGAAGGACAGTCTGTAATGACATTCCTCGTTTAATTTGTTGTAGTGATCTTATTGAATTTTGTCACCCAAAGACTATATAATGTTGGGTTCTTTGCGTATTCCCCACTGGGTGGTGGATCCTTAAGTGGGATGTACTTAGTTTACAATTCTGAAGTTGCAAAAAGAGGGAGGTTGAATCATTCCTGATTACATGGAGAGATACAACAGATCTCATCCTAAGGTATGCTAGAAACTGAAGATTGTTTAATCATGTTAGTAGAAACTAGAATTTCTCAATTTTTAGTACTCATTGATTAGCTTCTCCCATTGAGAACTTCAAATATGATAATCCGCCGTGATTTGGTATGAGCCCGAGAGGCTCAAGCTAAGCTTATCCTAGAGGCTTAATAATCCATTAGCCCAATCATTTCTAAGACTAGGTCACGGCAATCTTCGTCTTTAGAATCTGAATCATTAGAATCATCGTTAAATTTCAAAGCAATGGATTTCTTATCTCTTGATGGAGCTTCCTCATTGATTCTTTCCATTGAAAATAGAGGGGGATGACATGACTTCAAAAATGCAAAAAATCGAAACTTACGGTGCTTAAATGAAATTTCCATAATTTTTGCAATTAATCTGAAAATGTGATTAACAAAGTAAATCTCAATTCCAGATTGATTTTTTTAAATTTCTTCAGCCAAAATGATGAGAAAATAAAAATAAAAATACTGATTATTTTTTTTTTTTTTATTGGCCTCAATTTTATTTTTTTATTATTAATTTTCAAGTATTTTTCTATTTTTTGAAAAATATTAAAAAAGCGAAAAATATGAAAATTTATTTTTTTGTTCAAAAATGGTTCATTAGGCTTGGCCAAGGTTTTCAAAGTTGATTTTGTAATTTTCTCATTTTTTCTTATTTTTTTTTATGAATTTTTAAAAATAAAATGCAGAAAAATACTGAAAATATGAAAATTTATTTTTTGGTCAAAATTGGTTTCCTAGGCTTGTCCAAGATTCCCAAAGTTGATTTTTTAATTTTATAAATTTTTATAAATTTTTTAAATTTTTTTCAAAAATAGAAATGGCCAAAAATCAAGTGTCAATATCGTACTCTTTTCCGTCAAAGTCAGGTGGCATGTTGTTGCTTCCTCCTTCAATCTAAGTGAGAGCAAAATTGCTAGCCACATAGATCATTAGCTCATAAATAATAACACTTCAATAAAAATATGAGCCTCAGGCTTTGATATAAATTGTCTGGGTTAGCGTTATCACCTAGTGAGGAGTGAAAATGTGATTTCAAAGAATTATAGAAACAAATGCTGATTTAAACGGATAATCTCATAGCTTCGTTCAAACGATACTACTAGGAAGATTTGAGAAACCCTTAGATGCAATGTCATGTACAAATCTACTTTCACAGATTTATAAACAAAGAGATTAAGGGAAAAAGAATGTACATAGAATTTATAGTGGTTCGATTTTGTTCAAGCCTACATTCACTTCTTTACATTGCCAGCCAATTGGCCGGATTTCACTAATGAGTTTCTCAGAGGTTATAACTTGATGTATAGACTTCCCATCTAACACTCTTACACTCGAATGTTCTCCTCTAAGTATTATAATATTGGATCAAAAGTATATGAAGGATGTAAAGCTCTCTCGTTCTCGGAATTTTAACTTCTGTTTTATTGTCCCTTGTTTTTAGCCTCAAGATCTCCTTTGATACTCCATCTCCAGTTTCCTATTGCAAGATCTCTAGAGGATCGCTCTCCAAAATTTTCCATTTAGACAAGATTGTATATAAAGGATTTTGTAGCAAAGGTTGATAAAGGAAAGAGTCCCCTTTGGATCAAATTGCCCAAGCAATCGTGATCCTGGATTTTCATAGATGGATTACTTCATTAAATGAGTCATTCTTGTCTCCTTTAATCCACATCCTTAATTGATCTTCAAAATTGAGAATCTACAAGAACGAATCCAGCTTTGATTTGTTAGCAGTTGTGATGATGTAATCTATAAATTAAATCATCTTAAGTACATCTCTTGATAATCTGGTCGTTGCTCGTGAAATACTTCCTCAGAGCTTAAGCTACGTAACAACGTCTGAGCTCCTCGCTCAACGTTTGAGCTTCTCATACAATGTTTGAGCTTCAAGCAGCATCTGAGTCCCTTAGAACATCATTTGAACTTATCTTGCCAGATTCAATCCTATCTATT
Organism: Psidium friedrichsthalianum; assembly: GCA_019149425.1. Classification (NCBI taxonomy): domain Eukaryota; kingdom Viridiplantae; phylum Streptophyta; class Magnoliopsida; order Myrtales; family Myrtaceae; genus Psidium; species Psidium friedrichsthalianum. The sequence continues at coordinate 4,917 of JAGVVM010006817.1, forward strand.
TTGATTCATACACCTTTGGATAATATGCAAAATAGCATTTCACTACATTAACTTAGATATTAGATATTATGGATTGTTTTATCAACTTCAAAATCAATTAGAGGTTTTTCTCAACAAAGATTAGCTCTTGGAGGAGAGTTCATGACAAGCCTGATAACCTTAAGTATAGCCGGGAAGTGGGGTGCCTATGCGAATGGTTTCCTTCATTGGCTAGTCCAGGGATATCCTTGGGAACACAAGAAGATTGTTTTGTTCAGCATGAGCAGAGAGAAGTTTGAAGATGGATTGTTGTCGCTGTTGGAGGCCGATGAAGGTACTGGATTTGGAGTACTAGGAGTTGTTGGCGGATGCCTTCTCGTATAAGAAAGCATGCTGAAGTGCGACATGTTTAGGGCATGGTTAATAGAATGTTTCTCAAGATCGTTTTTGTATTGGCCAAATTTGTGTGGGCTAAGTCTCCCGAATCAGACATCAATCAGTTATTTCTATATGAGGCCATTGTGCTCTATTAGAGCAAGGAAGATAACATCCAGTTCGATCGACATGACATTCGTATCTACAATCCTGAGGAATGTCATAACAATGAGGCCCGTGAAGGAGGATAAATTGCCCTTGGCAGTGTACGTTGAGAGTTTAGTTTCACCTCATGGAGCAAAGCTGCAGGATCAATATAGCTCTCGGGTGAAGGAGCTTATGAAGAAAAGTGACTTCAGCGGCAATCATTCAACATGTAAAGAAGGGGAAACTTCATATAAGAAAGCCAATAGTCGTCTTATCTTAAAGATTCTGTTTCTATTTATCTCATCTCATGTAAATGTTTGTTTGAGATGGACAATATAACATAAAGCATGCTATTGAAAATTGGTTTCACCATTCTTGTGGGTTTATAGTGAGTTTAAGTTTGGATCTTGTCCTACGGGCGAAAAGCTTCCCAGAGGGCTAGTCATGACGTGGATGTCGAGGTCAGTATATTGCGAAGTGAAGGGCACCTGAGTAATTGCTTTAGGCACTTTGATGCGTTCCTTTTGGATTACTACGCGTGTCTAAGTTTGGTTCTTGGTTGTACTTCTAACACTTATGTAACTCCTCTTCCCACATGTCAAAAAGCCCTGGTGACACCCAATGCTTGTGGATTCACTAAAAAGGGTCGTGACTGCATGAGTAGTAGGCAAGATGCCCTTCAAGTATAACATGTTTTCTCAATTACTCATCTCCTGCATCTATGTGCAGCACGGGGGGAAAAAAGCCTCAAAATTCATCCTAGCAGTACCAATACTCCGTTCTAAGTTTTAACTTTTAAGTAAGAACGTCTTTAAAGTCAGCAATGCATCGAATCTTTGTTTTGGATGCGTAGTCAATACTGTCTTCGTTGGTAATTGCCTTGACGCCATGGACGATCTATTCCAAAGAAGTAATTTGGATGGAATCAGGTATTAGATTTTGAAGCGAGAACCCAAACTTAAATGAGCTGATTATAAGATGCTAACCGAGGAATCTTTGTTTGGAAAATTTTTGCCATGTTGCTTGCTTCTCAATTCTTCGGCTGGACAAATTGTTTTAGTTTTTCCGAATTATCGTGGAAAGTACACTAGATACAAGTATGTAGCTTAACGGGTTCGGTTCACAAGTGAATTCGGGAGATTCAGCAAGCAGTGTGTCTTTTAGTAGTTACTGATCCAAATAATTGGATTGTGGTGCTGGAATGTAATGCTCCGATGTAGCTAAAAGGATAGCTAGCCTGAACGTTGGTGATTGCTGTGAACTCAAAATGCCTCATTCCTCACCTAATCAGTTAGAAGAAGCCAGCTCAATACGAACTCAGCTGCCTATTATTGCCATTTACACGCATGGAATGTATCAATGTGAAATAAGACAAATGCGAGAAAAACCTAATGAAAGGAGAGTTAAACGTGTTTTTTCCTCTTGAGGATAGAATGAAAGGAGAGTTAAGGATCATCATCACATCTTAAATGGACATGTTCAATTCACAGAAAAATATAAATGAGGACGCATATTTCATCCCAATCTTCCAATTTAGGCACGGCCGTACTGTCGTAATGCTGATAAAACAGAACACAAGAATCACAGAAAACGTTTCGACTTCTAGAAGCCTCTGCTCGATGCTGACCTAATTGTTTTTTGACATTTTTGAGCTTCCCCATGGAAGGAGAAGCAAATTAGTTTTCCCTATGCAATGCGTCTTTCTTTCAAAACTTATAAACGCTCGGACTATCGGAGACCTACCCAATCCAGCTTCCAAAAATGCTATTTTTGAGTATACATCGTGTTTTAGCAAATCCAGTCACATCCCGACTCCTTTTCCTACTTTTTTCCTTCCCCCGGACCCAAAAAAAAAAGAAAAAAAGAAAAAAAGATAGGGTCACGATCACAAAAAAGCTACGGAGGCTTGGTTTCTCTTACTGGAGAGAGGCTAAAGTACGTACATTTTCGTAATGGATGCACAATTAACTGCTTCCACTGTTATTCTCTTTATAAATGGCATAATTCCCTAAAAAAAATCCTTAACTCCCAAATCTACCCTGAACTTTTTTTGCCTGAAAAAAAAACCTCAACTTTCGGGCCAATCCCAAATCTACCTTCAACTTTTTTTTTTGATCTCAGAAAAAATCTCTTACTTTAGGTCTAGTCACAAATTTTCCTCAAAACTCTTTTTTATCTAAGAAAAAATCCCAAAATCTAGGTCCATCCCTAAATCCGCCCAAATTTGTCTAAAAAATTCACAAAATTTCAATTTATTCTTAAATTTATCCCGTGTTCTAGTTTCAACTTGATGTGGCATTTCCACGTTGATAAAAAAAATCCACATTGGCAAAGTAATGAAGCGATATGTACGAATCAATGTGGCATTTTCACGTGAATAACAAATTTAACCCAATAAAAATTGTTGAAATTATTTAAAATGAAACCATGCTCAAATATTAAAGTTAAGGATGACTATCGATGATTTTTGAACATAGGACTAATAGGAGTATATTTGAGATTAGAGTAAAAATTGGTGAATTTTCTCTTAGAAAAAAAATATATTCAAAGTAGATTTGGGACTGAACCTAAAATTTGGGATATTTTCTGAGACAAAAAAAGTTCGGGGCAAATTTGGAACTAGATTAAAAGTTGGAGGTTTTTTTGAAACAAAAAAAGTTTGGGGTAGATTAGGAATTGGACATAAAGTTGAGCATTTTTTCTTAGACAAAAAAAGTTTGGCCTAGATTTGGGACTGGACCTAAAATTGGAGATTTATTAGGAAATTAGGCCCTTTATAAATTTCCTCATATTCGCCCCATACTCTCCATTGAGAAAAGCGAACATGGTTGAGATATTATTGTTTTATCTCCTCTGGCAACTCATTTGAGATGAGATCTTTGCGATGGGAAAAACTGTCAAAAAAGTCTAAAAGCTATTACACTTTTATCAATTTAGTTCTAAACTTTTTAATTTTATCAATTCAGTCTTAAACCTTTTTTGTATTTGTGCAAATTTAATCTATTAGGCCAACTTTGACCGGCTTGACATGGATGTTGGCCGACGCTAGCGCAGAAATTTTTTAATAATATTTTAATATTTTTTGAAATTATTTTTGAAATTTTTATTTTTTTCCCTTTTTTTCTATTCTTTTAATCGGCCTCATGTAGCCATGGCAAGGGGGGACCTTGCCTAGTATCAGCAGGAGCGAGCTTTGCTTGAGGTCGGCAAGGTTGCAGCTGACGATCGGCTGGATGAAGAAGAAAGGAAAAAAAAAGAGAAAGAAAAAGAAAACAAAAAAGGGAAAAATACAAAAAAAATTAATTTAAAACTTATTAAAAAAATTATCCACGTCAACACCAGTAGGAATCCATGTCAATGTCGGCATGCCAAATTTGGTTGGATGGATTGAATTGACTCAAATGAAAAAAGTTTAGAATTGAATTGGTAAAATTAAAAGGTTTGTTACTGTATTGGCAAAAATGTAATAGGTTTAGGACATTTTTTTTTTGGACAAATTTTCCCTTCGCACTATGTCCACTGCTTGTGGATGAATACCTCTCCTCTCAAACGAGTGAAAACCCAGAGAGCTTTGTTACTGCGTCGACGCATTCCGTGACCATGAAATGAAATGTTGTTCCCGTTTTTCATGTGGTCAAGCACAACTCTGTCCTCATCAATATCTCCAGATTTAGAGTACATGTCCATTACAGAGTCCTCAAGGCAGCGAAAACCGAGCACGGGCCATTAAACCACAAGATCCTAAAAGCGTTTGGATACTCAACAAAAAAGGGAAATATCAAATATCAATATCAAATATCTCTAACTAATCGTAAAAGATATATTATTATATATTATGCCAACTAAAAGTAAAAAATAAATCCTAACCGAAAATAAGATATGCTAAATATTAAAAAACAGAATGTAAATCTCTAGTAAATCTTCCATAATGCTATTCCCCTTAAGTTAGGGCATGGAGATCACCAATGTCCAGCTTGCTAAAGTTTGTACTATCAAAGTTGTCCATAGAGAAATTTGTACTCGCATGGCTTGAGCCTTGAGCATTGGCTGGAATTTCTTCACCATTAGTTTTTTTTTTTTCCCTGTTCCTCCTCTTTGAAGTCCAGAATGTATCAAAAGCGACGAGAGGTATCCAGAACAAGGGCTTCTTGCTGCATTAGACATTCGACCAATAAAACGTAGGAGACGGGTTTATATTGCATGTTGATCTGATCAGAGTCCAGGAAAATGATTCTCTACTATTACCGGCTTCTACTAGCACAGCTCCATACTCCGTTATTACGAAAGCAAATAACAAGCCCGGTCCTAAAGTCAAGACACTGTAAGTGGGCCATGGTAATATAGTTATTTAATCAAGTGAACGTTTCAAGCATTCCCTCTTGTCATGGCCCGCATAATTTGTGTGATCACCTAGCTATAGGATTGAGGGTTTTGTGGGTTAATTATGGTCAAGAGTAAGTTTGCAGTGATATCAATTCCCGTGGCATGGCTCTCCCTCCCATCTCTTCTCTCTCCCGGCCCTTCGCTTTCACCTCACGGTTTTGAAATGTGATCTCCAAGAAACATTTATCATTCTTGATAAGCCGAAAGAAGCGAATGGTGAATAGAACAGAGGAGTCAAATTCAAATTCCTGAATCCTCTCTTTCTATCCTTTGATTAGTATGGCTAGAGAAAAAAGTGGCAATGAAAAAGTGAGTCCCAGAGTAGAGATAGTAAGAGGGAGAGTGTGTGCTTGTTTTCACTTTGGAAGTTGAACAAGCATTTAAGCTCCCATTGATGACGGCTGGGGCAAACTGCAAGAGCCTACAACTGTGTTCTTGTAAGATTCTCTCTCCCTTCCTCTTCTTTCGTTAAAAGCAGACGTGGGTAAGGTGGTTCTTTTTCTTTAGAAGCACGGGGTTTAAATGGCAGTTAGATGCTTCGGACACCTAGAGAGGAGCTAGTGCTTGCAAGGAGAGGTTTACTGCTGGTTCTTCGTTTTCCTTCATTAAAAGCACTGCGCACTTACTTTACAGAGAGAGATGAGTTTGAAGAGACAGAGACTTTTTGAATGATATTCTGAACGTGCAAATTTTACTAACGCGCCAAGAGTTTGCAAAATCTGTTTTTGTGCGTATTTTTCCTGTATACACAGGCAAGAAGTTTATAATGTGTGGAGTGATTAGTGACGTCTTTTGCCAAAACATAGCCAATGTGTATTGTGATCGTAGCGTTATTTTTTTTTTCTGTTAGTTAATTAAAGATGAAAGTTGAATTATTTTATAAATGTTGCTTCAATATTGGCAAGTGGAATTTTTTACGGTATTAATTTCTGATTTGAACTATAGAAACTATTATTCCATAAGTTCATCCTTTACAATCCGGAACACTATGTTCTATTTGACAATTTAATAGAAAGGTATTAACAAGTTCAAAAGTATAGATGGTCCCCCCAATTTCTCTAAAAAATAGTTTCATTAACATTTGTTTTCATAAATTATGGAACTAATTTTTGTCGAATAGTGTCACATGTCTCTCTTCCTTGTTTTGCTCGTAGTTGCTGTTTCGTACCATCCCGACTCGTATCGTCATCCTCTATTGCTTTTTCAGTGAAAATGAAAATACTTCGCAGTTTATTTGGCGGGCTAAAAATTCAAAATGGTATTGCGTCTGTAATAGTTTTACCTAATCTTTCATTTTATCTTTTGTACTTTTTTACAGCATTCAAAAATTCAATTAATTCCCACAATCAACTTTTATTTTCAAGTTAATACCACGAAAAATTCCAAACTGATATACCTGTGACAAATTTACCTAAAACTATTTTTTGATCACGAAAAATCCCAAATTGATATATTTATGACAAATTTACCTTGAACTATTTTTTTGACCACTAAAAATTCAAACTCTTACATCTATGATAAATTTACCAAAAACTAATTATTTTAAACATAAAAACCCCAAATTAGTACACCTGTGATAAATTTTCTATTCGTTAATTTTTGTTAAATTGGATTGATATCGCTAAAAACTCCAAATCAATAAACTTGCGACAAATAGAGGGTAAAAACCCTAAACATGTATATTTGGCAATTGCCACTGTCATCCAACTTTAGCAATTTGACGGTAAAATTTAATGATAACTAACGGATGATAAACTTATCACAGGTATATCCGGTTAGGGTAAATTTGTTAAAGGTGTACCGATTTAGGATTTTTAGTGGTCAAAAAAATAATTTGAGGTAAATTATCATATATGTATAATTTGAGATTTTTCGTGATATTAACATTTATTTTATTCCATCTCTCATTCTTTCGTGTACATGCCCTGTTCACGGGATTGGAATCCCATCTCTGTCCGAACCCACCTCCAATTTCCGTTGGCAAGGGAAATCACAAAATTTGAAAAAGCAACTTTAAGCATGCGCCAAAACAAAACACGTTGATGTTCCATAGCTATTTTTTTTTTAATCTTCCAGTTGCTTGTTCGGCCTATGCCCATACAACATTTTAGGACTTTAGTCTTCGAGTCCCAAGGAACCTTTGCACCTCAACTTACTTAGGCTCCGTCTATTTCAAAAAAAAAATATTTAAAAAAAAACGTTTTCTCTAGTTTCTAATGTTTGGAGGGCGGAAAATACGTGATTAAGTAAAATATCTTCCGGTCAAAGGAAAATTTCTTTGTAAAATTGGGGAAAATGATTTCCATTTTATAAAACAGGAAATCATTTTCGCAATCTTTGCCGCTCCCGCCGAGAAGAGGAGATCGTCCTGCATCATGTATGCCAATGTCACCTTCAACAGCCTTGACTCGAACATCTTCCCATCCAGGTCATGCTCCCCTTGAGGATCCCCTTCGTGATCCAATTCACGAGCGGGTCGATGAGCATCGACTTCCTAGAGCCACTAGCGCTGAGGACAGCGAAGATCTCGCCTTCGTGGGCCTCGCCGAATATGTCGTTGACTAGAACCTTACCCCAAGTGAAGAGGCTGTCCCTGACGACAAGGTCTTCGATGTTGACACCTAATTTTTAATTATCTTTTCTATTTTAAAATTAATAAAAAAATTCATAAAATTAAAAAATAAACTTTGGGGACGTTGGCCAAGCCTAGAAAATCAATTTATCAAAAATGAATTTTCATATTTTCAGTATTTTTCGGAATTTTTATTTTCAAAAATTAATAGAAAATCCACAAAAATTCATAAAATTAAAAAAATCAACTTTGGAGACCTTGGCCAAGCCTAGAGAACCAATTTTGATCAAAAAATTATTTTTCATATTTTCAGTATTTTTTAGCATTTTTATTTTCGAAAATTAATAGAAAATCCATAAAAATTCATAAAATTAAAAAATCAACTTTGAGGACCTTGGCCAAGCTTAGAGAACCAATTTTGAAAAAAAAAAATTTCATATTTTTCGTATTTTTTAACATTTTTTGAAAAATACAAAAATACTTGAAAATTAGAAAAAAAATTAGCATTTGAGGCCACAAAAATACCAAAAAATAGTCAGTATTTTTATTTTAATTTTATCTTCATTTTGGCCAAATAAAATATGCAAAAATTAATCTGAAATTGGGAATTACTTTGTTAATCCCATTTTCAGATTAATTAAAAAAATTTTAGAAAATTCATTTTAGCTCTGTAATTTTTTATTTTTGCATTTCTGGAGTCGTGACATTGTCCTCTAATATTCTAAATTTTTTAATGGCCTAACAGAGCACTTTTCGTTTTTGCGTTCGGTTTTCCGAATTCAATTTATCATTTAAAGCGTTTCTCCGTGATGCGTTGTCGCATTCGTGGGACTTGCCAGTCGAACATGCAGGATCGATTTCGCATGATGTTCTCAAGAATTAGCATATTTGAACGTGGTGTTGGGAGTCAACTGGTCAAACTTTCGGTGGAGATGGGGTAGATAAAAAAAATAAAAAATAATAATAATAAAAGGAGGAGTAAAACGCTTTAAAAAGAAGGAATTTTCCCCAACCCGTGGTGTCCCTAAGTCTCCGGATTTCCCCAAGCTCATGGAATCTTGTGATCATGGCTGAATAAGCCATAGATCAAATTTTCCGCCTATCATTACTGTGAAAACTTGCATATTATTGCGGGACGTGGTGGTGACTCGTGGGTCTACCTAGAAAGCTTAGCTTTGGCTGATGTTGTACGGGAATATATAGAGAAGCATACATATGGTCAAGGAGCAATTACAGAGTAAAATCCATCCTGGAATTATTTTAGAAGCAGCACTCTTGCATAAAAGGCCTACTTGAGGATATACAATCAACCGGTTAACAAGAGACTTTCTCTGGTTACTTTGAAAGATGGCAGAGCGCACTTTTGGTGAGGAGGCAATAAAAAAAAGAAAGAGAGGGAGCATTAGTGGAGGAAAATGAGGAAGCACTCAAAAAAGAAAAGGGGGAGAAAGCTGGCATGAAAAGAGAGAGAAGATGGTGGTTACGGGAGGTGCGAGGATCCAAAGGAAAAAAAGGTGGTCTTTTGCCTTTCTGAACTCGGCAAAAAAGAGGGAGAGAGGGGAATTCCTCTCGGGGACACCAAAAAAGGATAGGTGGAGGTGCTGGCTGACACTTTTGGGGGGATCTACCTACGTCATTCGGGGGTTAAAGAGCGAGTTGCTCGGGGATTGCTCTGAAAAAAAAATCCAGGGTAAAATGAGCTTCCTCGACAAGAATAGGGACGGGCCGACGGTGGAGGAGGGAGGTTTTTGGTTCTGAGGGAAGACACACGAAAAAAAAGGAGAAGTGGAGATAGAGTGACCGGTGGTCCTCCCTCAACTCTTTCCATTGCCGCTAGAGCACGGCTTATCCCCCAACGGCCTGTTGCAACTTTGACGCCACCTTGATATTTCTGCCACGCTTCCCAACCAGTAGCAGTCCTAGAGAGTAACCTCGGCGTTTCTCTTCATCCTCGTCCAGATCCAATGCGACCATCGTTGTCCCCACTCATCACCGTCGTTCGACACCGTCTGCATCAAGCCGTGTTTCCTTGGCTCAAAGCACGAAGACCAGATCAGAAAATCCATATGCGGACCGAGAAGGAGGGACTCAGACACGCGTTGATCCGAGAAAGCGAATCAGCCCACGTGCAGGTCCAGCCTTAAAAGAAGATTACATAAAAGCAAAAGTGGATTTAGATACACATTCGAAGAGCTCGACGAATCACCGACGCCATCGGTCCCACCCCCACCGACGAGGAGCTGATCCGGTACTACCTGAAGCGCAAGTTACGTATTCGGCCAGCCTCTCCGCTTCGACGCGATCTCCGACGTCGACATCTACAAATGCGAGCCCTGGGATCTCCCCGATAAGTCGAAATTGAAAACTAGAGACCTTGAGTGGTACTTCTTTAGCGCGTTGGATAAGAAGTATGGAACGGGTCAAAGACAAATCGTGCCACGGATAATGGTTACTGGAAGACAACAGGGAAGGACTGGCAATCTTTTATGATATAGGTTAGAACCATAATCATCATATCATATTGCTTTACATGACATGTCACTAATTGCATGTCACATCTTTCGCATGTCATCATATTTTCATGTCATTTTTGCTAGCTCATATAGTTAGTCACATTATTTTTTCATGTCACATTTTTCCTGTCATTATGTCACGTCATTCACGTAATTAGAGCACATTGTTTTGCATGTTATATTATAGTCGCATTAATATAATTTTGCATTTTTTAATTGTTTAGTTAAATTTCGTATACATGGAATTTATTCTTAATTTTCGCATGGCTTTCACTGCTTTCCTTTAACTATTCATGTCATTGAATTCATTTTTATTCACTCCCACATTCATTGCCACTCATGCATTGCATACGGGAAATTAAAAATCATTAAAAAAAAAGAAGAAAAAAGGAATTCTAAAAAATAAGAAAAATTTAAAAAAATTCTAAAAAATTCCAAAAGATAGGAAACGGGCCATTCCGACTGACCAATCCTATTTTTGGATGATTTTTCTTCCTGATATTTTCAAAATAATGATTTTGCCCCTTATGGGCAAATTGTCTTGAAAATTTCAAGAAAATTCTCAAAAATTAGAAAATGGGCCATTTCGACTGGCCAATCCTATTTTTGATGATTTCTCTTCCTGATCTTTTCAAAAATGACGATTTTTCCCCTTATGGGTAAATCGTTTTGAAAAATTTCAGAAAATTCAGAAAAATCTCAAAATTAGAAAACAAGTCATTCTGACTAGCCAATCCTATTTTTGGAATTCCACAAGATACGTTTGTACTGTGCAAGATCTTTCAGAAGAGTGGTTCTGGTCCAAAGAATGGGAAGCAATATGATGCCCCATTCATTGAGGGGAAGGGGAGGGCCATCTTATCAAATCAGGTTTTGCGGCTATGCCGAAGAGCAGTTCTCGGATGATGAGTACGAAATTGACTTCGACGACTGCACTTGTTGAAGATACGGCCACGAGGGGGAGTCCTGTAGATTCGGCGAAGCAATCGGAATTCGGCCATTGTACGAAGAGAGAAGAAAGAAGACGTGTTCTCACAGTCAAAAGGGCGTACCTTTGTCTTTGATTCTCTTGGTCCGTTAGTATATGTCTATGAGCGTTGAGTCACACTAATGTTTTTGTTTCATCTTCTGTCATTCACTCACACAGGGTTCTTTCAAAATGGAAAGCTTGATCAAGTTTCGGTGCGAATCAAAATCGGAAAGCAATTTCAGGAATTTCTTAATTTGAAACTTGGGATATTCACTTGCTTATTTCGAAGATTGCACTGTCATTTAGAGGAGATATTATAACTTAAAACATTTAGACTCAGGACCAAAGATTTCCTATAAAATTTTGTGACTTAATTCAATTTATTTCCTAGACATTTACGGTAATCTTTGTTTAAGATAGTTTTTAATTTCATTGATAATTAATTCTAAAATTCATTTAAAAATAATAAATAAATAAATAAATAATAAATAAATAAATAATAATAATAATAATACCAAAAATATCTTGTGCATATGCATTCATATAATTTAGGATCCATGTCATGCATTTGGATAATATGTTATATTTTATATGACATAGTTTAGAATCATAATCATCATATCATATTGCTTTACATGACATGTTACTAATTGTCACGTCACATCTTTCGCGTGTCATCATATTTTCATGTTATTTTTGCTAGCTCATCAAGTTAGTCAGATTATTTTGTCATGTCATATTTTTCCTGTCTTTATGTCACGTCATTCACGTAATTAGAGCACATTGTTTTGCATGTTATATTATAGTCGCATTAATATCATTTTACATGTTTTAATTGATTAGTTAAATTTCGTATATAGTGAATTTAGTCTTAATTTTCGCATGCCTTTCACTGCTTCCTTTTAACTATTCATGTCATCGAATTCATTTTTTTCACTCCCGCAATCATTGCAACTCATGCATTGCATACGGGAAATAAAAATCATAAAAAAGAAGAAAAAAAGAATTCTAAAAAATTAAAAAAAATTAAAAATTCTAAAAAATTCCAAAATTTTCTTAAATAATTCCAAAAGATAGGAAAAGAGTCATTCCGATTGGCCAATCCTATTTTTGGATGATTTCCCTTCCTGATATTTTTCAAAAAATGATTTTTCCCTTTATGGGCAAATTGTCTTGAAAATTTCAAGAAAATTCTCAAAATTCAGGAAAAGAAACGGCCATTTCGATTAGCCAATCCTTTTTTAATGATTTCTCTTCCTGATCTTTTCAAAATGAAGATTTTGCCCCTTCTAGGAAAATGTCTTGAAAAATTCCAGAAAATTAAAAAAAATCCCAAAATTAGAAAACAGGTCATCCGACTAGCCAATCCTATTTTTGGATTGATTTCCCTTCCTAATCTTTTCAAAATGTGATTTTGCCCCCCGTCATTGGCAAATTGTCTTGGAAAATCCGAAAAATTTTCAAAATCTCAAAAACTAGGAAACGGGTTATTCCGACTGGGCCAATCCTATTTTTGGATGATTCCCTTCCTAATCTTTTCAAAATGAATGATTTTGCCCATCATAAGCAAATTGTCTCGAAAAATTTCGAAAAATCCTCAAAAAAATTTCAAAAACTAGGAACGGGCCATTCGACCAGTCAATCCCATTTTTGGATATTTTTTCCTTCCTAATCTTTTTCAAAATGATGATTTTGCCCCCCTCATAGGGGTAAATTTTCTTGTGAAAAATTTCGAAAAAAATTTCAAATAATCTTTAAAAACTAGGAAACGTGTCATTTCGACTAGCAAATCCTATTTTTGTATGATTTCCCTCTAATCTTCTTAAAAAGATGATTTTGCCCCATAGGCAAATTGTCTTGGAAAATTTCGAAAAATCTTCCCTCACCAAATTTTCACACCAAAACTAGGAAACGGCGTTCACTATTTGACTGGCCAATCCTATTTTTTGGATGAGTTTCTTTGCCTAATCTTTGTTCAAAATAACGCTTTTACACCCGCTCATAGGCAAATTGTCTCGAAAAATTTACAAACAATCCTCAAAAATTTTACAAAAACTGTAGGGGGGAAAACGGGCCATTTCAACCGGGTTAATCCCATTTTTTGGATGATTTTCCTTCCTAATTTTTTCAAAATGATGATTTTGCCCCTTATAGGCAAATTACCTCGGAAAATTTTGAAAAATTCTCAAAAATTACAGAAAAATGGGGAAATGGTCATTTTGACTGGCCAGACTCCTATTTTGTGACTTTGCGCTCCCATTTCTTCATGAAAGAGCAGTTTTTTACCCTCCGTAGGCAAATTATCTCAAAAAACTCTGGAATAATAATGTTCATTTGAAAAATCTCAGAAGAAATCATGGGAAATGAGGAATGACCACATTCAACTGGTTTGACCTATTTTCGCTTCCCGCATGCCTCGAAAAAATGACCCATTTTACCCTTCCTAATCAGTTGATCCAAATCTTTTCCAAGTCTTTCTCAAATGACTTTTCATGAAATAAAATGGTACCGAAAGGGCGTTAGAGTAATCTAGCGTAACCAAAGTGCTCGAACTCATTTCTCTGGTTCGCAGAAATAGACCATTAATTCTCCCGCTAATTTATGTAGTTTCTAACTCGACCTACCACCGAGACACGATTGTGGCGACTCCAAATTTTAAACTCATTTAAACAAAAACCAAAGGTGCGATTCGGTAGGGCTTGGGAGGGTCCACGTTAGGTTTAGTTAATCTAATTGACTTGATAATCCGTTCACCCGATCAATTTGAAAAAATAAATTTCCTTCGGGTGGTCGGGGGCGGACACTCGACAGCGGCTGAGTCGAGTGCCTATGGCTCTGGGGGAGGATCGAGGACGGCGCGATAACCCCTATGGCAAACCTTCATGTTTCTATAGTGTAGGTTGTTGAATTGTGGAGGACGAAACCCCAGGGGAGTGGCATGGCTAAGTGTTCCGGTGTCTTTGGGGTTGACATTAGGGGCACTACGACGACGCGCATGCTCGTCGTCTTGTCCACACACTAGTGTGCTTGCTTGTGATGTTACCATA
>JAGVVM010006818.1:0-23349 GCA_019149425.1 Psidium friedrichsthalianum
GGACAGAGTAACCCAAGCCATACATTGAAAGGGATGATTCTAGGTATTAGGCTAAGTCTGACTATTTTAAAAAGCTGCATTCACCTTATTTAAAGTGCATGGCATAGCCAGAACATTTCGGTAGTTGATGTCGACTAAACCTTGGTAAATGGACTAGGTGTCCATAGTCCCTTGAATGGGACTGTGGTAGGCTTAAGTGAATAGATATGAGAGTATGAGCAATGGGCAGAAGCGTTGGGTGAAGTGCTTTATTACCAATCCATATAGTTGAAGACCAAGGACGAATTGGGTCTTGAGGGCATTGAAGGGATTTGGAAATCCGATGGCAGCAAGGCTTAAGAAGGGTTACGATGTGTCCCAGCTGCTGAAGTTGCTGTTGTGGTTGCGAAAGGGGATAAATGAGAGCTACGAAGTGGGAATAGAGTTCGTCAATGCATTAGTAAGTTGAACGGGTCTTGAGGTTCATGAATGATAACTATCTATAAATCACATTGAACTTGAGCTCAGAATTATACTTGATTGTTTTAGCTACGAAACTCATTGATGGCCAGAATGAAGCTATGACCGAGATCCGCAAGTGAGTTGATAGGAATCAAGGGGCCTCAATTGTGGATTCAAACCGATATTTATGCTCAAGGCTTCATGGTTTAAGTACAAATGAAAGGCTGGTAGAAGTATAACGATCTTACTTAAGGATGTAGCGTAGCGAATGTCAAGTGTGGTTGGTGTTTAAACTTGGGAAATAAATGCTTGGTTTAGAATTGTGAGAGCTTTAGGGATAGCCTGTTTAGGATGTTGTGGTTATGAGACCATCACATTTGATGGTTGTGGATCCTAAGTCTAAAATGATGTAACACATCGATGGTTTAAGTTATGAGTTTTTATAATAGTTTTCATGGATACAAAAAAACCCTTAAGGAAGGTGAAACAAAGAATTTTGGGACAAAAAGCAAGTTGGATACTTCAAGGATATTCTTGATTTAAATGATGACCAGAAGTGGAGTGCGCAGCTTGAGTATCAACAAGTGATCCATAAGATGTAATGGCCTTTGGTGGATTTGGGAAAACTTAGATCGATAAGGATTGGCATGAAAGCAAGTGGCAGGTAAGAATAATAGGGATGACATATTGATAGGCTTAAGTTGTGAGTTTTGATGGTTAGCCTTGAGGAATGGATGGCGAAGATGGATTTGCGAGAATTTGATATCTGCAGACTATATGCTTGAAGGGTGCCAGACCGTGATGGTATGATTGGGTTATTACCAAAAGTTTCGGGAGGACTAGGGAGGCTTACAAGGATATGGACAGTGACAACGAATTATGGGCTAGTTAGGAGGAATGATTTCGGCTTCGTGTGATTGACGACAAGGAAGGTATCATCGTAGTCTAAAGTTAAGTGTTTAAGCCTTAAGAGGATGGTCGCATTTAGTACTTGGGCGCTTAACTAAGGAAGGGAGAACTAATGGTGCGAAGCGAAGAGCGTGGCATACGTGATTTGCAAGAAGGTGAACGATGGTTGCAGGATTTTCGGCATAGGTTAAACTTGATGTTAATGATTCAGATGCTGACTTTGGACGAAGACTCGACTTAATAGGATGATTATGATCTCAATGCGAATAACGACTAAGGAGGAGTACTCTGTCTTGGTTTTAAGTTTCTGGCTTGTCACTTAAGGTAACTAGACGTTTGGGCTTAAACTCGAGCTAAAGGTTTTAGAAGGTAAGTGGTGTGCGAACCAAGTGGGGAAAATTAAGGATATCCATACACTACTCAAGTTTATGCAATCGAGGCAAAGGCGGGAGAATGTGTATGCGTAAGCTCGTTCTTAGTTCTAGGGTCAGGTTACAGTATGAGCTCAACGAGAGGTAATTTAAGAAGTGATACCAAAGATTGGGAGCCTTGACATGTAAGTTTCATGTCACAAGTTAAGATGAATTGCAAGTTCTTGTGGTGATAAGAGGCGGACTATCTACGAAAATGAGATGGACTTTCGCTCCCGAGTGACACATATGGATTAACGATTATGGGGACTGAATTTGGAGCATCCCTAGCGTTGTTAAGATGGTGTAACTGAAGTTGTGACCAAACGAAGCCACAAGCATTAGACTATCAATGACCTGTGTTATAGGTTACGATTGCGGGATGTGAAGATTCCCAAGGAGTGGATACCAGAGTAGCATATGGAAAGTGAGAAGAGAAGTGAAAGGAATCGAATAAAAATAAATGGAAGCGGGTTCGATAAGCCTTAAAGGAGGATAGGTAGAGTAGTTTCACCGTGGGTGCGCTTGATTGTAGGTACCAACAAAGGATCAGAATGGCAGTAATCAAGTCACTCGATGGCAAAGCGAGAAAGCAAAATTCTCTTGTGTTAGGATAAGGTTGGTGAAAGAAATATAGTGGACCCAGAGTTAGTCTGACATTTATTTGGTGCAATCAAGTGATTCGAGAAAGATTAAGGACTGCTCGAAGTCCTCAAGAGAGTTAGATGGATAGGTGGTGTAGGCTCTTGGAACTTCAAACAAGAAGTGATGTTTTACATGAAGTATCATTCATATGAAGCTTATCTTGATTTGGAAAGAATTGGAAGTTAAGCCCGAAATTCGTAACATTGTTCTTATGTCCTCGTTAAGGAAATGTGAGCTTCTTTGTACACTCGATCATGAAGTCCTTGAAATGGATGGCAAGTCTCGTATATAGAAAGATCGGCCAGAATAAAGGACAGAAGGGAACAGGTATTAGGAACAAGATAAATCAGTGGTGAAGGTTGTTTGGGAACACCATGAAGCAGAAGGAGCCACATGGGAAAGCGAAGAAGAGATGAAACGCAATGTCCCTTTGTTTCAGAAGTTGACGTGTGGGTGTGTTGAAAATTTTCGAGGACGAAATTTTCTATAAGGAGGAAGAATTCTGACATTCTGAAAATTCGACCCATTATCGGATTATGTGATAAAGAATGGATGTATTTCATTAACGCGCTCTAGTCAAATCTCACTCGAAATTAGCTACTCGAGATGACTAACCGAAGGGAAAGGTTAATTAGGACTTTAAAGTACGTGGACCTGATCAGTCGATACGCGTATCTCCTAAACAGCCACCCGTTGGTTCAAGCATTTGCTAGAGTCGATGTTCAATGGATTAGGCCACGAAACGAATTTCGATCTTGGACAATCGAGTTCTCACGAACGTTACAGTTGAGTTTTAGACTGGTCGCAGTTAGCGCAGCAGATTCACCAGACTGATTGGAAGTGTCGAGCAGTGAGATCTTAAGTCAAAATTGACTCAGTTTGCCCCTAGTTTGCTATAGACTCCCGAGACCGTGGGTAATGGTAGTTGTGTTTCGAGGGCTCGTTAGTTTAGAATAATGGTTAGCCTGAGTTCGTTCGCGCTCGAACCAAATCAGTGTATTTGGCACGCATTCCAAGAAAGTATCGTCGGTTGTTCCATTATTCTTGTCGCTCGATCAAGTGTCAAATCAATCTATCCATCAGTTAAGTTGTCGGGCAAATCAAGAGTCATTCTAAGGGTTAATGAAAGGTCAACCCACTCATAATGACTCATAAACTCGCTCATCTAATATTAACTCTCATGACCTTTTATCTTTTACCCATAATGACTCATAAACTCTCTCTCTGTCTCTTTATTTCCTCCCTCATTCGGTTAAAAGGCTCTTTGTCTCACTCTCTCCCTTGTGACCCCTCTCCTAATTTTCGGCCAAAGATACTCCATTCCCGAGAAAGCCGTCTTCTCGGATTTCAGCGCGCGTCCGACTTGAAATCGCTCGTTCGAGCTCATCCGGAGTCCAAATCGATCATCCGTAGACCCTTGAAATTTGAGGATCTAAAGGTAGGTTGGCTAGAAATTGCTAAATTTTCATAGATCAGTGCTGAACAGAGGTTGGTCGTGGGGAGTCAAGCTCCACCGCCGCCGTCCGCCATCCGCTGATGCTCCAGCACCTTCGTACCCCTCACTCACCTTGTTCTCATTCTTTCATAGGTATGGACGACACTTTGTACCACCCAAATCTCCCAAGCTCAGCCCTGGGACCATCGCCCCCTCCGAGAGCCGCCGGTTTCCATTGAGAATTGCCGTGCTCCGCCGCCGTTGCTCCTTTTCATCACTGCTGTCCAGCCCTTGCACAATCCATTTCTGTGGCCTTCAAGCATCATTAAGGTAAGCGCAACCTCTAAACCTGCCTAGGAATGTCGTACGTGTATGTTAGGCTCTAGGTGCTCGGTTGGTTAGGAATGGTTAGAGTTTAATGAGATTCGTAGCTCGGATTGAGCCGGTTGTTTGACGGACTGATTTAGAGTCTCGAGAGTTACTGTTCATGTTGATTTTACACTGTTCATAGGTTGTTGGGGGCTGGTCTCGAGTGATATGAGGGTTATTTTGGTGTTTAGTGAAGGAAAAGGGAGTTTTAGCTTGAAAATGCATATCTAGACTTGGCGCACTACACGAGCTTATCGTTCGAGGTCTGAGAGATGCTATTCACGAGTGTTCTGTACTGTTCATCATCATTATGTTTCTGTTCATGAGGTGTTTCATGTGTATCTGTGTCCATTCGTGTGGTTCGGAGGCCCCTTGGTACGATCCTAGCCCGTAATTGACATATTTGCTTATGCGGACGAATTATGGCATGCTTGAATGATATTTGGAGGTTCATGTTCATGCTCGAAAAAGAGTTGAGGTCTGAGAATACGTTGCATGAGTTGCTTATTGGTATGCCATGTCGAATGCTCGGAATTCCATGAATTGATCTGTAAATGAATTAGCATGCCTCGTGTGATCACTTTGAAATTATTGTCATGCATGATGGACATAATCATGGGGCATGTGTAACGATGGAATTGAGCATTTGCATATTGTCCTGAGGTGCCTATATGACATGGGTGGAGGGCAGCCCTGAGGCATATTTACGCGGGGAAATTGGAGAGACAAGGGTGCCGACCTGAGGCGTCCCACACGCGGGTCGAGGCACAGTGCGCCCTGATGCGTTTGACGCGGGGTAGCTGGAGTGATAAGCATGCCAACCTGAGGCGTCCCACACGCGGGTTGAGGCATGGACCTGAGGCGTATGATACGCGGGTCAGACCTGATGCGTTTAACTGGGTCGAATGTATCCTGGTTTGTGAAATGAGCATTTGAGACTGGTTAAGAATTTATCACGGTATGCATGAAATTGACGCCTGTGGTTTGAAACTACCATATATTGTGTCCGTGTGATTGATTGCTGTATATCCATCGGACTGTGGAATTATTATGACTCTGTATGACATTGGTTATCTGAATGAGATTGAGAACTTGGACTGGCATGTTAGGGTCGATCGGGAAGCGTGCCTCATCCTACGCTAGGCTTAGTGGTGAGCTTGCTGAGTTTCGACTCACTGTTGTTGTTAAACCATTTTTTTTCAGACCCTCGACCGCGAGAATGAATATCCTTCTGTTCGCCACGGAATCCGGTAGAGATAGAGTCCGTGACGACAGTGTTTCGTTGGTGGATGGTAGAGCCTATGAGAGGACCTCTAGTACTGTATGGATCGATGAGGGAGACCCGCTTTTGATACCCCACCGATACGAGGCATGGAAGTATAGGGCTGGATTAGTGTTTAGAGGACCACTGCAGGCTTTGACGTGCCTTTTGGTGTGTTGGCGAGTGTCCAGCGACTTTTGGGGGCGAGGTAGTAACCCCGACCCGAACCAGCAGCTACCAGAAGGAGAAGGCAGATGGAGGTAGACGGCCATACAAAGGGGATCCGATGGATATTGAACTTTCATCCCCTGAGATCGAGTAGACCCTGAGGAGCTCCCTTGGCAGTCAGACTGGAGCGACACCGACGAGGAGTAAACTTTAGGGCAGTGTTCCTTTTGAGAGCATGATAGTTTGGTAGTTCCCTTTTGACTATATTGTATCCTCACGCTACATTTGTGATTATGTATTTATGGAGTTGGTTTTATGTGTTATTTTTCTCTTCTCTACCCATTCTCTACATGTCTGGGTTATGTTGGCTTCCGCAAAGTTTGAGTTCGTTGGACGCCATTTGTCGCGACGGTTCTTGGGTCGTCGTTGACTTTGACGCAAATGGACGTGGTTGGAACCGCGGGATGTCGCGCGTCTGTAGGGTTCAGGGCGTGACACTTCTTCTGTGGCTGCATTTATTTTTCATGAACCTCTCTTCTTGCTTTGTCCACTCACTCTACTCTGTCCAGCTCTCACCTATTTGTCCAAAACAGAACTCAGAAGCGAATATCACTCTAATTTCAACACACAAAGGCTAGAAAAGGAGAGAGATATATTATAAAAGGAAAGTTTTTCTTGGAGAGTTATACATGTTTGGCAACGGACCGCCTCTCGCGGACAGCCGATATTTTTAGGCCTCGTTACCACTCCGCAGGCCAATCTGGTTGGTCTTGCAGCAGCCTTCCTTGGAGACATGTGGGTGGAACTTCGGTGATTAATAAATGAAAAAATAGAGGAGACAATGGTGGAACAGGCAATGATGACAGGCACATTAGAGAAAAAAATGCAGGGGGCTTTTCTTTCGGGGGTCCTTCTCCATGGTCGGGTTTTCGAAATGATCAGAGTTGACACCTGAAATAATAAAAAAAAACGCCCTCAATTCCTTTACGGCCGATGGTTTGCAAGCCGTCCCGTCGCCGGGGACTCCGACTCTTTGGCCTTTCACTGCTCTCCGCCGCGAAAGTCGTCGTCTCCACTCTTGCCTCTTAGATCTGCTCAACTTCGAAATTTCACCACAGGTTCCCTAGAAAGGCTAAGTAGCTATGTAGCTTCTTCAAAGAAAGCTTAAAAAAAAAAAGAAAAGCTAATTGGTAGAGAAAGCTACTAGTGGAGTGGAGAGAATCAAATTCCTCCTCCAAGAATACGCTGAAGAAGCATCAAGCTTGTTGTCCAGAACCTTGGGAGACACCAGAAGGCTGATGTTGAGGTTTGTTGGCATTCTATGAACCTACCACTTGCTCATACCCTGGTGGAGACCACAGTCAGAGTTCCAGTGGCATTGCCTTAAGGAGTGGTGTTTGAGTTTCCCACACCTCCATGGTGCAAGAGCTGTGCAGATGGGATACCATCACCGCATACATTAGCACCTCCAATCCGAGAGAATCATGCTTGGTCCCACAGGACATCCAGATTGCGACCCTCGAAAGATCAAAAGTCCGTGCTCGAAGGGATTACGGTCGTGCAGATGCGCTATACAAAATGATGGTGGATGCATGATATCGGGTATTATATGTTCAAAATGAAGAAGTCCTTGCTCGGAAGTACTGAATTCAACCCCGGGGATTGATTTTCATCAAAAGCGATACTTGCATTGATAAGAGAGTCCAGCTACTGGGGCTGCAGAGAAAAGTGGCCTGGAGGGCCGAGAGACAAGGTCTTCGATATATTGATTCCTGCCCACTCCCAGATTCTTACCTCACACTGGAATGAGGATGTCATCACATAGCGTTTTCCATATTTCGCTCTTTGGAGATCGAGTTCACCAGGTCTTGAATTGTTGCTGCGATTCCTGGGACTTCCTTTTGTGCTTAGTATGCTTCTAAGAAGCATTAGTTGGCGAACAATATCCTGGGCCTTGCATTTTGCATTCAGTTCAATACTGTAGCTATGGGAGTCATCCGCAGAGGTTACAATGGAGATGGTATCTGGAAACGCGATCAGACCTCGTACACCTGCGCTCCAGACATTACACACGTGGGGCTGGGTGATATCGTGGAGGTTTTTCAAGAATTTCTCCTGGAAGATAGCGACGGTGTTGAAGGGCCTTGGACAAGTTACCTTTCGGTGAGATACTCAGTCCATCTAGGGAGTTTGATGCTGCAGTTCATATAAAGGCGAGACAATTGTGGAAAGACGCATGGTGGCTTGTGATCGACAGGTGAGTCCCAAAACTTTGCCTGCATTTTTTTTCATCTCGTAAGTGCCGTGGGTTTTTTCTTCCCTTTATGCATGGTGAGCTTTGGTTAATTGTAAATGCGTACTGGACCTAATCTTCTTTGGCTCTTTTATCTCCTTACTTCTTATTCGCTAGTTAACTGTAGTTAGAATAGCAATTTGGTTTATTGAATACTATAGATCAAGTTGACTTTTAGTCATGGCTGCACCTTAGTTTGGGTGTTCACGTGGGCTATTCATGCAAGTTGGGCTATGAGGGAATTGAGCTATTCTCAAGAGTTGGCCTGGTGGAAAAAAAATAAAAAAGGAATGGCTTTGTCTAAACTAGACCGGGCCCTAAGGCCCGGGTCAGGCTTCTATGGCGCTGGTCAGGCTCATTCTGCCCAATTCGTGTTTTTTAATTTAAAAAAATTCGAAAAAAAATCAATCAAATAAAAAAAAATAGAAATAATAAAATAATAAAAGAAATTAAAAAAACTAAAAAAATTTAGAAATTCTCAGAAATTAGGAGACAGACCATTTCGATTGGCCAATCCTATTTTTAGTGAATTTCCTTTATGATCTTCTCAAAATGACGATTTTGCCTCTTATGGGCGAATCGCCTCGGAAAATTTCAAAAAATCCTCAAAATTGCAAAAAAGGAAAATGGTCAATTTTGACTGGCCAGACCCATATTTATGACTTTGATTCCCATTTCTTTAGGAAATGACAGTTTTACCTCTCATGGGTAAACTGTCTCCAGAAAATTAGAAAAAAATAACTCAGAAAAAATTCTCGAAAATTGCGGAAATATGAAATGATCACATTCAACTGATTTGACTTGTTTTCACTTCCCGAGTCTTGAAAAATGACCATTTTGCCTTCTGGTCAGTTTGACCCAAACTTTTTCCCAATCATCCCAAATGATTTTTCATGAAATTGGTATCGAAAGGGCGTTAGAGTAATCTAACGTAACCAAGTCCCCGAATTCATAATCTCTGGTTCACAGAAATAAATTAGTTCTCCTGCAAATTTATTTAGGTTTCTAATCGACCTATCAAGAACGATTAGTGGCGACTCCAAGTCTTAAAATCATTCAAATAAACAATCTAAAGTCGCGATTCGGAAGGGCTTAGGAGGGTCCGTGTTAGGTTAGTTAATTTAATTAACCTAATAATCCGTTCACTCGATCGAATCGAAAAAAAAAAAATTTTTCGGCTCGCGACACCTAGGAAAGAAAAGACGATAGAGGCAAGTAAGAGACGACGGTGGACAATGGACGATGAACTGAAGCTGGTGAGGGCGAGAGCGATTTTCTTAATCAGTTGGGAGCTTGGAAGTAGATGAAACGAACACTAGAAAGTAAATGAAAACCAATGTCCCAATTCAATTTGGATTCGACCAAAAAAAAAGAAATCAATCAAATTTTTTTCCATTTTTAATCCAATTGATAGAATTACCCCCGTTCCAGTCACTAGAAAAAGTGGGTTGGGGAAGATAGGCCGGCCCAAAAAATAATTCAATTGGGAAATTTTATCCATTATTTGTACCAATTACCAAGATTGCCCCCATTTCCGACGCCAGAAAAAGTTGGCTGGTGAAGATATTCTTTCACTAATCACACGACGCGATATTTTCATATAAATTCCCTTTGAACTCTAGCATTATTTGATCAAATAATGCATCTGAACTTTAGCTAAGTATAAAGTGTTATCGATAATGAAAATATTTTTCGTTAATTAATTTTTCTAAAAGATACAAACGTTTATTTTTAAGAAATTATTTTTTAAATTTTAATTTTCGCAAAGAAACTCACTCCAGAAAATAAAACAATATATGCCAAAAACACCACAAGGAATTTAATTGATTTTCACTCGCCTGACAAAGCAGCGGGCAAGTTTCCTCCGTTAAAAATTGGGGCAAGTATTACACCGTTAGAATATGTTAATCTTACGGCACCGTTATGGTAGCCGGGTCCCACTCTAAAATCCCTAAAAGGCAACTTCGCTCTAAATTCTCCGAAAGTCTCTTCGTTCTCCCCGCTGCGCTCTCCCTCTCTCTCCGACTCCCCCCTGCCCTCCTCCGCCGTGCGATGGGCCGCACCGATTGCTCCCTCCGCAAAGTGCTCGCCGGCGACGGCGACCTGGCGAGGGAGGCTTCCGCGAAACGTTGCTCAAGACGCTGGAGGGCTGCCTGTTCTGCATTCCCTCGCGCAAGTACCGGAGAATCCACGGGATCTACGACTACGGCCCGCTCGGCTATAAAATCAAGGAGAACCTCTTGGAGTTGTGGTCTCGGGTTAGTCATGGAATTGAGTTGAAATTAGATGCTTTAGCCAATAGTATTTAGATTAGGGTTTGTCTGCTGTGTTAATATTTTAATTCTGTTGTTAGCATTTTGCTCTCGAGGACAACATATGGGAAATTCCCTTGCCCACGTCAATCCGGGTCGTGGGGACCACACGGTTCCCATGGTTAATGATGAGAAAACTGGGACTGTCTATCGAGCTGACCATCTGCTCAGAGATTTCTGTAATGAGACCCTCCAAAAGGATTTGAGCATTAGTGCGAAGAAGGCTGCGGAACTCAAGCAAGTACTTGCGGTGTTGTATTGCCTCTCTAATGAGGAATTGGCTGCCAAGATAAAAGAATATGGTATCACAGCTCCTGACACAAAAAATCCTCTCTCCTGTCTCTATACGTTCAAGTTGATGTTGGAAACGCCCGTAGGTCCTTCTGGTTTTCAACCTGGGTAAGTACCACCCATGGATGTCCCACTGTCATGCCAATGGTGAAGTCAAGCTAATTAACTTCCTTTTGAGAAATGTTAGCTTTTGGTTTTACGTCTTCAGTATATTTAATGTAGTTTTTTTCCCCCTCAATCTACTGTAGGTCGTACGCGCGACGATGTGAAACTGCACAAGGCAATTTTGCACTTTTCAAATCCCTATTTAAGGATAACAACCGTAGGCGGCTCCCCTGTGCTGGAGCTCATATTGGTCAGGCTTTCAGAGAAGAGGTTGTGCATCTTCTGATCATCCTAAATCTTGCATGTTCACATACTTGGGTTTTATGCATGATTTCTGCCCTGATACTATTCCATAGCTTAACTTGTCTTAACGTAAGATTTGACTATGCTTCTGCTGTGTTAGAGATAGTGTCATTATCTTCATCTGGCCCTTATATTCCTAAATCTATGATTGATTCTAATGCTGTTCACACGTGTAGAATTCTCCTTCCTGTCATCTCGTGATAGTCAGGCTTTCGGAGAACAGGTTGTGCATCATCTGATCATCCTAAATCTTGCATGTCCACATGCTTGGGTTTTCTGCATGATATCTGCCCTGATACTATTCCATAGCTGAACTTGTCTTAAAGTAAGATTTGACTGTGCTTAAGACGTGATCTCCACTGCTGTATTAGAGATAGCGTCATTATCTTCATCTGGCCCTTGTATTTTTAATCTACGATTGATTCTAATGCTGTTCACACGTGTAGATTTCTCCTTCCTGTCATCTTGTGATACTCAGGCTTTCACAGAAGAGGTTGTGCATCATCTGATCATCCTAAATCTTGCATGTCCACGTGCTTGGGTTTTATGCATGATTTCTGCTCTGATACTATTCCATAGCTTAAGTTGTCTTAAAGTAAGATTTGATTGTGCTTAAGACGTGATCTCCACTGTGGTATTAGAGATAGTGTCATTATCTTCATTGGGTGCCTTTGTATTTTAATCTACGATTGATTCTAATGCTGTTCACATGTGTAGATTTCTCCTTCCCGTCATCTTGTGATAGTCCAGGAGTCCACTGTCGCTGAGATCCAGCATTTTGTGGATCCGAAGATAAAAACCCATTGGAAGTTTTCTGCAGTTGCAGATGTGGAAACTTTTGTGTTCCCAATGGAACGGCAAATGTCAGGCCAATCTTCGATTAAAAGTCGGCTTGGTGTAGCAGTTTCAGAGGTTAGCTTGAATCATCTTTGGAGTTTATTTTTCTCACGCTAACTTGTTTACTTTGAGTCTCACAAATTTCGATTTTTATTTTAGGAACTGTTAACAATGAGACGCTCGGCTACTTTATTGGCAGAGTCTTTTTATTTTTAACTAGCCTTGGCATAGACAAGGATCGCTTGCGGTTTAGGCAGCGTCTTCGGAATGAAATGGCTCCCTATGCAGCAGATTGTTGGGCTGCTGAAATTGAGTGCTCCTATGGTTGGATTGAGTGCGTTGAAATTGAAGATAGGCCAGCATATGATTTACAACCACATGCGGTAAGAGTGGTAAGACTTATGTTGCGTGTGCTTTTCTTTTTTCCTTTCTTCTTTCTTTCTTTCTCTCTGTTTTTTTTTTTGGGGGGGGGGGTTTTGGAAAAGGTGCACTGTCAGGAATACTGAAAGAAAGATCTGCATCTTTTGTTGTCTCAATAAGTGAAATTGCTTTTATCATTTGTCCTCTCGAGTCTTTTTGAAATCCTTCCAGAACTCTTCATCCAGTTTCTAATTTTTAGGCAGCAGAAGCGAAGTCATGGAATGTGACTAATAAGCTGCCAACATGCCTAGCAATTAACAATATTTATTTTATTTTTATACATATTACGTTTCAATGATCTTTGCATCGCAAGGAGTGGCATTGTTACATTGTATAGGTTCCTTTTTAGCTGTCTTGAGTGGGAACCACTGTTGTTGCACAACGGTTTGAAACTGTTTGAAGCAAAACATTATCCGGCACATTTTGAGGGTGTTGAGAACTGGATAAGAGAAGTTTAAAGATGTATACGTTCCCCTAATTGTAGAGGCATCTAGTTGGAGTGATGATTGTTATCATTTGACAGGAGAAAAGTGGAGTTGCTCTTCTTGACAATGAAAAACTTACTGAAACCAGAGAAGAGGTGGTAATTCTTCGGACTAGTTAATTTTGCTAACACGGAGCAGGTTTTTGCCCTTCATTTGTGAATGGTTGAGTTTGTTATCATTTGACAGGAGAAAAGTGGAGTTGCTCTTCTCGACAATGAAAAACTTACTGAAACCGGAGAAGAAGTGGTAATTCTTGAGACTAGTTAATTTTGCTAGCTATTCTTGGAGTACACGGAGCAGGTTTCTGCCCTTTGTTTGTGAATGCTTGAGTTTGTTATCATTTGACAGGAGAAAAGTGGAGCTGCTCTTCTTGACAACGAAAAACTTACTGAAACTGGAGAAGAAGTGGTATTCTTCGGGCTAGTTAATTTGTCTAGCTATTCTTGGAGTACATGGAGCAGGTTTCTGCCCTTTATTTGTGAATGCTTGAGTTTGTTATCATTTGACAGGAGAAAAGTGGAGTTGCTCTTCTTGACAATGAAAGACTTACCGAAACCGGAGAAGAAGTGGTAATTCTTCAGACTAGTTAATTTTGCTAGCCATTCTTGGAGTCCATGGAGCTGGTTTCTGCCCTGTATTTGTGAATGTTTGAGTTCCTTATCATTTGACAGGGGAAAAGTAGAGTTGCTCTTTTGACAAGGGAAAACTTACTCAAACCATAGAAGTGGTGGTAATTCTTCGGACTAGTTAATTTTGCTAGCTATTCTTGCAGTACATGGAGCTAGTTTCTGCTCTTTATTTGTGAATGCTTGAGTTTGTTATCATTTGATAGGGGAAAAGTGGAGTTGCTCTTCGTAAGAATGGAAAACTTACTCAAACCATAGAAGTGGTGGTAATTCTTCAGACTAGTTAATTTGCTAGCTATTCTTGCAGTACATGAAGCAGGTTTCTTCCCTTTATTTGTGATGCTTGAGTTTGTTATCATGCTTAACTGATTGAAGTATGAATGCAGAAACTGGTAATTGTTCCAAACCAGAAGGAACTTGGTCATGCCTTTGAGGGAGATCAAAAGATGGTGGTGGAATCTCTTTGGTATGTGCTGGAGGTTCCTTGGTTTTTGCTCTTTCGCTACGAATATTCTGAATCTGTTGCTTTACTTTATGCTTGCATTTTTCTTGTGAATACCAGGCAATGAGTGAATCAGAAGCTTTGCAGATGAAGGCTGCTTTAGTATCCAAAGGGGAGGCTGTATTTCCTGTGCACACATTGGGGAGGATAGTAACAATCAAGGATAACATGGTCGATATTTATAAGAAGAGGATGAGGAAACAGAAGAGGGTTTTTACACCATCTATTATTGAACCATCTTTGGCATTGAACGCATAATACACTGCCTTCTTGAGCATTCTTTCTTTACAAGTCGCAGCAAAGCGGGGGATGAACTAGTAAATGTGTTTCGCTTCCCTCCACTTGTGGCACCTTTTCAATGTGCAGTTTTCCCATTGAGAAAGAAGCCAGAGTATGAGAAAGTTGTTCGACTAATTAGTGAGTCACTGACTGCTGCTGGTGTTTATCACAGTTGTTCCATAACAGGTACTTATCCAATATAGAATTTAGTTTCTTAATGTCTTACGCAAAATGAGTTTCTTTTTCAATATTTTACATGAAGCTCATTTCTTGGTCACTCTTCTTTCTTTACTCATCATAGAAGGGGATTTTATTGAGGGGGGTTAATGCATGTTTCCTTGAAATTGTATCGTTCCAAAGGTTGATGGACATCTTTTTTCTCTTTCTGTTTTCTTTCTTAAAACAGAGATATATGTTGATCCTTCTGCTTTTTGTCCTATTCACGATGTGAGGAGGGATTTTCTAGATGGGTTTGAATGCCTGTTTTTCTAAGATCGAGTTCTTTTATCCTAATGCTAGTATCAGCTCCAGAATGAATTGGCATCTTCTCCTTCTTTTCTTGTTAAAATATGGGCATTGATTTTTGGAAATTTCTGAGGTTCGTGTCAGGTTTGCTGATTTGAGTGATACACAAATATCGTATATGAGAACTTGTTTTGTTTTGGAGCTGTATATTTGGATTGAGATTTATCTTCTTATCCTTGGTGAAAGCACCAATGGATGATCATGTGCTACTGTGCCCTGGCTATGTTCACAGGCAACTCCGTAGGGAAAACCGATGAGCTTGGTGTGCCCTTTGCAATCACTGTCAATTCAGAAGTTGATGTGTCCATTCGAGATCGGGACAGCAGAGACGAAGTTACAGTAAGCGTGAGGAAAGCGGCCTCAGTTGTGAGGGAGTTGATTGATGGGCGCAGTACCTGGTCCGACATATGTTCGCATTCCAACATCGTGTTAGGGATACGGACAGCAGCGATGAAGTTCGAGTAAGCGTGCAGAAAGCGGCCTTAATCGCGAAGGAGGTGATGGATGGGCGCAGTACCTGGTCCGACATATGTTCGCATTTCCAACATCGTGTTAGGGATACGGACAGCAGAGATGAAGTTCGAGTAAGCGTGCAGAAAGCGGCCTCAATCGCGAAGGACGTGATGGATGGGCACAGTACCTCGTCCGACATATGTTCTCGTTTCCCACATTGTGTTAGGGACAGGGCAAGCAGAGGTAAACTTCAAGTAAGCGTGCGGAAAGCGGCCTCAGTTGTGAAGGAGGTGATTGACGGGCGCAGCGTAGATACTTTATTATATGGATAAAGGATTCAGTTGATCGTCAGTACCTGGTCCGACATATGTTCTGTTTCCCACATCGTGTTTTGAGTTGCTCAGATGATTGTTTACTTAAACTTTGCATCAGTTGCAGTCAGACAAACGGTATACTTGTGCCTTTCGGTGGCTAAACAACACGGAGATAGAAACAAACAGGAAGTTGCAGATCTGTGTTGGTCTCCTCTTGTCTAAAATATGCGGAACTTTGCAGTGTTCACCTGTTCCTTTAGGGTGGGCTTATTTTGCTGAAAAGAGGATTTATTAACTTGATGATAACATAAACGCTAATTCATGTACTCTCCATTATGAACCGCGGAGGAATATACAAAAATTTCACAATTCTATCATCCAGTTGTTCTTTAATTGGTACAAGAGCTAGAGGAAACCGAGTACTAGGTGCACATCACAGTGCACGCTCGAGTACACAATCGAAGCACAGCCCCAAGCCATGTGTCGTGTCATTTTCTTTTCCAGTTACTACTAAAATCTCAATATCAATGTTGGGCTGCGTGGGATCATAATGAGTACGACGAGGATCTACGTTGCAATGAAGTTCGCCAGCTGTAGAGATCCTCGAAGATGAAGATGAACAAACAAAAATAAAACGTTGTTTTGTGCACTCCAAATAGCAGGACATGACATTTAGGATGATTGGCAGGACATGACATTTAGGATGATTGGCCATGACTAAGCTGACATCCAAGCATTTTCAAGCGATAGATGGCCGAAAGAAACTTAACGCAAATGTGCAAGACAATATTAGACAAATTGAAAGGATTTTACTGAAATCCACTCAAAAGGCCATTGTTGCCCGAAAAACAAACGCATGAAGAGGGAATTCATGGGGAACCTGATACATATCGAGAGTATTGAGAAAATGTAGGGGTAAACACCAACTTCAAGTGTTGCTTTGTTGAAGTTGCCACAACACTCTTGGTCTAATGCAAAGGGGCCGAGGATAGTAGAAATAAAAGCTAAGATTAATCAATTATTAAAAAATTTCCAGTCAAATTTAATCTTGCAATGCCCTAGAAAAATAAAGGATCTATATAACCAATATGGACAGAACAATGAGTGAAACATGAATATCTCGTCTAAACTTAAGTTAATTGAGTCGTAATGGATAATAGTTCTATGGATTGGATTGGATTTGGTTAGTTGTATACATATTGTATGCCTTACTTAGGTTTACTGGATTCAACCTACTCAATAAAGTATGATTAATAAGAGTTTTTCTACGACACTTGTTAACAAAACTGCTTTTTAAATACGATCGTAAGCACATATATAATCTTGTTTACCGTGCCTTGTCCCCAAATCGAGGGGACAGCAGCTTAAAATGTTAATGAGCTCATTTTTTAGTACAACCGATTTGTTTAAGCTATCTTAATGAGCATCATCTTTACCAAGAAAAGAATAGTTGTCTTAAGTGATTTTTGTTCACCTAAATGACCTAGTTACTTGAATTTACATAATGTAGGATTAAATTTTAAGTTGGGTTCCTTGATGCAGTGTTCTCATCCTGAAAACTGCTCGCATAGCTTGTCTTTTGTCAATACTTAATAGCATAGCTAAATTTCAAAAGCAAGTTCTTAATTGAAAAAAAAAACGGACATCATTAGCGCCATAATTTTAGCCAAGTAATATATTCTTAATTGACATTTAAGTGCATAACCTTGAAAATAATTATTTAGATAACATCTTTGAGAAGGAAAACTAAAGTAAAGTCTGGAGTGAAAAAAGCGATCAAAGGACTTGGCAGACCATTCTCAAATGACCACATACTGAAGATGAATTAATGGAGGGTCAGTAATTAAATGACTCGCTCTCTCTATCTCTCTTTCACTCACCCTGTCTAATTCTCTCTCTCTAGAAAATGAAAAATGAAAACGGGAAAAGACAGCGGTTTGGATGGGAATATATATATGCCTTGGATGACAAGCAAGAATCTTGCAATTGGAAAAAAGGCCACGCGGCTTCTCTTGTTTCTTTTTTCCATTGCAAATTCCAAAAGCAAGTTCTCATTGACCTACAATTTTTTTATTTGCTAATGAAGATGGGGTCTAGGGTCTTCGATTGGAACCTAATTTAGCCCTAGATCATCAATACGGGTAAGGAAAAGGCTTAAGCGACGGGTTTTACATGCTTTAGTAATATTATTTCCTTGACAAACCATATCAGAATTTTATTTTTAATTAATGCCACGTAGGATCTTCAATTAATGGAAATCGCCGACGCTACTCAAAATGAATTTTTTTTTAATAAAAAAAATTAGGGCATTAAGTGATCGCTTAAAAACTTTTAGTAATAAAGTGAGTATCATTTGAAATTATGCTACCGTTAATGTCCTTTATTTGCTTAATTTTAGAGGCCAAATTATCTTAAGGTAAATCCTCCATTAAAATTTTGTCATATGTTGAAAATGAACACTTCCGCTAAAAATCTCAACACACCCCCCTCTCTCTCATCCAATGAACACACCCTTTGCCACCCATGCCATCTGCTGTCACCACCCAAAAGCTCCCCCAATTGTGGCATCGAGACACACACACCCTCTCTTTGTGTCTCTCGAAGAAATTTAGTGATTTCACGGCATTATATTAGTTACTAATGTGATGTGCTTTTATTTACTCGTTTTCAATTATACCTTAACACATAGACATTAACTTAGAATTAAGTATCTAACAACAACATGAAATTTTTTTCTCTCAATTCCTCCTCCCTCCCTTCATTGTTGTAGATCAAATCTAGAAGGAATCATGGCGATGGCGGGAAGACGGATCCAACCAGATATGGATGATGAAGTCGCTAGTCTATAATTGGTGAGGAGGCTCGACCAGATCTGGCTAGCTCTATCTTTCCTAACCTCGAAGGACCGTCGTCACCATGGTCGTAGATCCAGAGATGAACTAGCAATGAGGTCCTCCATATATGGAGAATGAGCCCTTCGTTGGGAAGACGTGCCCAAACCTGGACTCACAAGAGGCACCAAGCTAATCTCTCCTTCCTCAACCTCCGGCCGTGCTTCCTCCACTACTTCACGGCCTCCTCGGCTACTTGGGCGATAAAAGGATCAAATCCAATAGCGACGCCCGCCAGATCCGGTGTGGTGGCTTGGAAGATAGAGATAGCCAAGCTTGATTCTTGAATAACCAAAGGCAAAAGAGGGAGGATGTTATTTTGTTTTTATTCCAAATCAATATCCATGTGTAAAGCTCTAATTGAACGTAGGTAAATAAATGTACAAGGCTTTAAAACCACCGCATAATTTCTCGTTTCTCCCTCTAAAAGCTATCAATGACAATTTTGCTGTCTGGACCTTGGCCCTTGATCTCTATCTCACTCCTTCCCTCATTTCGTGCGTGTCACAACCACCAAGTTTGAGGGCAACTAGATTTAGCTCATTATCGTTGATTCGTGTGCAAGTAGTTCGAGCTCCTCTATCCCTGGCATGAGCTTTGTGACCTACGGGCAGAGAGAGAGAGAGAGAGAGAGAGAGAGAGAGAGAGAGAGAGAGAGGCAGCTAGAAAGATATTAGTGGTGGCGACGGTGAAAAGGCCAATGGTGGAAGGCACTTGCGTGACGGGCGACGACGGTAGATGCAGCGGCTCTGAAGTGTGATGATGACCATAAGAGGAGATCTGGAGCGAGAAAGGTGAGATTTTGGTGAAATTTTTTGAATAATTTGCTAATGCGACTCGAGCTTAGGTGATTTGAATCCATCATTTAACGGAAAATCTATGTAAAGATGAATTACTCCATGCCTATTCTATTTTATACCTTAGTTTTAGTATATGTATGATAGAAGTCCTAAACTTATTGCAAAAGTACAAGTGAGTTGTTAAAATTTAATGAGAAGGATGAGTATTGATGGTAAAAAAAAAAATAAGGGTGTAAAATCCTAAAGATAAAGAAATAAAACCACACGATGACAACCAAATATCATACGCAATAATCTATAGTATGGAAGGATTTTATTTTAAATAATAAAGAAAGGGAATAAAATGGTATCGCAAGCTTGATAATCATCCGGTCTCCCATCAAGTGTTCTCTTTCAATGATGAGCACCCGAATTGTTTTTGACTTTCCAATGCCTGGATAATGGAAAGCTAATCAATCAATAGAAAGGTTTTCCATGAACTGAAAACAACAAGTTTAGATTGGAAACAACATGTTTCCCTTCTGGCAAAAACGAAATCAGTTTCTCTTAATCACCAGATAAATTAAAATTAATTATTTTCTTTGAAAGATGATTTTAATGAATGATATTTTCATTTAGAGACAAAAAAAATTGTAAAGAAAAAAATCTCACACTTCTTACGTTCCATTCTTTTCATGGAAAACAACTTCCTGAAAAATATTTTTCGGATTTTTCAAAGTTCGTTTACGGAAAATAAATGAGCTAAGGAAAGCATTTTAATCTTATGGAAAAAGTATTTTCGAAGCAGGGAAAATGGTTTGCTCTTTTAAGAAGAGAAAAACATTAAACATTTTCCATCATCTTTCTTTACTCAACTCCTCCACATTTTTTTCTTTCTTTCTTCTCCTTCTCCTCCTCCTCCTACTCCTCCTCCTCCTCCTTCTCCTCCTCCTCCTCCTCCTCCTCCTTCTCGTTCTCGTTCTCCTCCTCCTTCTTCTTCTTCCCTTACTTTGTTATTTTCCTTTTATGTTTCTTTTTTATTTCTTAATTTTTTCAAAACAATTGAAATTTTTATTTTTTCCCTTATTTTATTTTTTTTCCTTCTTCTTTGGCCGGTCCCAGGTGAGCAAGGGTGGCGAGGTCCGACTGCAGGCGAGGGAGGCCTCGCCTCTCGAGCCTCATCGGCCTATGGCGAGGCCCCACCACAAGTGAGTGAGGCTTGGCCTAGGCTATGGCCTGCAACCGGCTGAAGAAGAAGGAAAAAGGGAAAAAAAAAGAGAAAATTTGAAAATTTAAACAATAAAAATTTAAAATTTTCTAAAATAAGAAAAGTTAAAAGTAAACAAAAAATAAAATATTTAAAAGGAGTGGACAGATGAAAAACAAATCATGATTTTCTGTACTAAACAACGAAAAAATATTTTCTACTTCATGTTTAGTTTTGGGCTGTACGAAAGAAAATAGCTTCATTTTGAAAATGGCCTCTTAAAAAATATTTTTCGGAAACAAGCCCTTTGTCATGAAAGGGAACCTAAAAAAACTTTTATTTCTAATTGAGAGAGCAAGCAATTCGCTTGGAATGGAGTCCCGCCCGCAATGCTACAAAAGCAGTCATCCTTTTCCTTCTGCCTTGGGCTTCGATTCGGAATCAGTTTCTTCCTGATGGCAAAACGCAGGCCGACGAATGATTTTCCTGCTTTGGATCGTCCAGTGGAGGAAGCGAATTGACTTGTTGAATTAAAAGGAAGGGAATTTACGAGGACAGCTAGAAGAAGGTGATTTCAGCGATGAATTAAATACTGCCGCATCGATTAAAAGCTACTATTTCTGGAATTCTGAATCTATTCTCGTAGGAAGCTCTAACAAGACTCGTTTCTCATCGACCAGAGACGGGCCATTGCACCAAAAATAGCGAAGCTTGTTCCTAATTTTGCTCAAAAGCTCCCTCGCCGTATGTTGGAAGAACAATTCATCGCCCTGTTACAGTCATGTAGTACCAACAAGCAACTCCATCAAATCCATGCCCATGTAGTCTTTCATAGCCTGGAACGGAGCCATTATGTTGCTCCAAAAATCATCACAGCTTGTGGTCAGCTCAAGGAAATGGGATATGCCAATAACGTGCTCGACCGAATTCTTGACCCAAATGTTTCTCTCTGGAACGCCATGTTCAGGGGGTGTCCCCAAGATGAGTTAAATAGGGAGGTCGTTCTTTTGTTTAATCGAATGAGAAGCATGGGCATGATGCCAAATTGCTTCACTTTCCCTATTGTGCTCAAATCTTGTGGCAAGATCAGTGCTTTGACTGAAGGCCAGGAAGTGCATTGTTTTGTGATTAAGTCTAGTTTTAAAGATAAATCCTTTTGCAGGCACCACCTTGATTGAAATGTACTCTAGTGGGGGAGAACCTGTTCCTTCTTATAAGGCCTTTAGTGAGATTCTTGAGAGGATTGTCGTTGCATGGACTGCGACTTGGCTCCTGAATGTGACATAGTGTTATGGAACACCATGATCTCCGATTTTATTGAAACTGGGGACATGGTGGCTGCATGGAAGCTCTTTGATGCCATGCCCAACCGGGATGTCATGTCCTAGAACACTATGTTAAATGTTTATTAGAGTAACGGGGATCTCGATGCTTGTGAAGTGATGTTTGACGAAATGCCTGAACAGAATATTTTTCCATAGAATGGCTTGATTGGAGGATATGCCCGCAGTGGCAATTTCTTGCAAGTCTTGGCCACTTTCAAGAGAGTGTTGATTGAACGCATTGTGATCTGAACTGCCGCCACTCTTGTGACTGTTTTGTCTACATTTGCTAGATTTGGAGCTCTTGATTTGGGTAAGTGGGTGCATGTTTATACCGAGAGCCATGGATACGGTGGGAATACATATGTTGTCGATGCTTTGATTGACATGTATGCAAAATGTGGGTCTATAAAGAATGCCCTTAATGTGTTCATCAACACGTGCACAAAGGACTTGATTTCTTGGAATGCCTTAATAAATGCTTGGCAATCCATGGCTATGGGGTTGTCAAAGCAGATGGAATCATGTTGATAGGCGTGCTATGTGCCTGCACACATATGGGAATGTTTGCTGATGGTTACTCATACTTTTAGTCCATGATTAATCATTACTCTATAGTCCCTCAAGTGGAGCATTATGGCTGTTTGGTTGATTTGCTTGCTCGCGCTGGTCTTTTGGTCCAGGCTGTTGAATTTGTGGATATGATGCCCATAAAAGTGGATGCTGTAATTTAGGTTACTTTGCTCGGAGCTTGTCGGCTACACAAAAATGTTCACTTCGCCAAAATAGCCCTCCATCGGTAAAGTGAACATGAACTTGGAAATCTAGCCAATTATGTTATGCTTTCAAATATATAGTGGGACATGAAGTAGAAGGATGTGGCCAGACTGAAAGCTGCAATGAAAGATACTGGGCGTAGAAAACTTCCTAGATGTAGCTTGATCGAGGTGAATGGTGATATAGTTGAGTTCTATTTCCTGGATGAGAGGCATGCTGATAGTGATGAAATATATGAAGCCTTAGACAGTTTGATAAAACTACCAAGGTCATTTGGGTGTGCATCTGACTTAACCTTGTTTGAGCATTGAACTTATAGAAGAAGGGGCACATCTAGATAAAGTCTATTAAAGTTACGGTCTTATATCAAGTTGCTTTCTTTTATCGTGAGGCGTTTGATACAGGTATGATTGTTTCGATTTTGAGGAAGGAAGAGGGATCGTCATGATATATATATATATATATATATCTATATATATATATATATATATATTGATGATTGACAACCTTAAGAGGAATGAGTTTGTTCTTTTTTTTTTAAGAGGGAAAAAGACATGGGTCTTGAAAACTTTTTCATAGTCAGTTGGTTCGAATTGATCCTTACAAATGTAATGAAAATGCTGAGTCAATTATTATGCCATTAAATGTAGATTTTGTCAATCGATGTGGCTTTTAGAAAATTTTGAAAAATAATAACCAATATTAACATTATAAAAGAAAAAAGACAAAATGACAACATCTGAAAAAGGGTGAAAAAGTGAACTAGTGGCTGACGATGGTTGTTACCACTTTGGAGGCATTGTCGTTGCTGACTGCTTTTGAGAAAGTACATATAGAGAAAACATAAACCATAATTGAAATAGCAAATATGCACACTCACAAAGGGTTGTGAGCCCCCACCAGTTGCACTCTGTGTGGTGACGATTGCTGTGTGGCATGGGCTAGGCGATGCGTTGCTAGGGTCGTGCAACCTTGGCCGGGTCAGTCCCC
>JAGVVM010006819.1:0-17278 GCA_019149425.1 Psidium friedrichsthalianum
GAGGTGATCCAGGTTACTGCAATCGCCGAAGCGTTTCGGCATTACCTGTGAATGCCTTAGCTTCATTTACCGTAATCAGCACCCAAACCTCATTCTCCTTAATCAAAGTCGATGATCTTGTCGATCATCTTCTGCTTCCTCTACTAGTCAATAAATGCTTCCTCTACTAGCTTGTGCTGCGTGAATTGGTTTCGACCCATTCCTCCTCCGCCGTGCAGAAGCCATTGAACCTTTAGTGGAGGTGGGTTATTACGATCCATACATTGAGAATATGTCGAGAAGAGTAAAGGTGGTCGAGAGGGTGAGATACGTGTGCTTATATTTCTTTTTGTTCTGGCCCAAAATTTGATCGCTTTTGACCACTTCAAAACTTTTTCATTTGTCGTCAAATTCATGTCATTATTTATCAACGTAGATTTCCGATCTTTCTGAATGAGATTTGATTTTTTAAACCACCATTTGAAATTATTGTTAAACCTTAGGACTTATTTCAAAAAAAGAAAGAAAAGAAATATCAACTTTGGCGAAAGGGGAAAGTTACCGGAAATTCTAAACATATAGCAATTGGGCTATTTATTTCTTAACTTTTTTTTACTGGTTCAGTTCTAAGCCTTTTGTAATTATGTCAATTCAATCAATCCGGCAATTTTAAGTTGAATGTTGCTTTCATACTAAGAAATGGCTGAAAGCATATCTATATTGGGCTGAAGCCAATCAGCTGCAAAGCGAACAGCCCATGAGTTTATCCTCCGAGAAGTAGAGAATGGAGCATCCCTCCCACCCTCACCCAATTGTTTCTAAGAGCAGATGTTGCCCCTCTCCCTTGGAAGAAGATCATCTTTCTCCCTCATTAATCTCTTCACCTGCTAAGGATCGCATGCGAAATCTCGTGCACATGCCAAAAATGCCTTCTCAACATAGCCTGTAAAGGCTCTGGCAGGAAAATGATGGCCATAAAAGCCCCGCCTTCCTTCCTCATACGCCTCATGATCTCTCTCCCTTCTCTATAGCATTTCCTCTCATGTACACTTCCTTTCTTCTCGCTTTCTTCTCCATTCCACATTTGCTTTCTCCATGGTTTTTCCGCTCGCTTTTTGCAGGAATGATGACTGTAATGGTTTCCAAGCTTGGCTTCATTTCCGCCTTTTCGATTTGGGATCTAAGAGGCCAGAGAGATGTCTAGATTAGACTAGGAAGAGCAGCGATAACCCCATGCCTCCTGGGGCTACTTTGGGGTGAGCAAGGGGAGACACACTTTTCAGGTGGATGAATCGCTTGCTAGGGAAGGAATGAGGGCTTACTAGTAAGAAGAGGGATTCAATAATGAAGAAGGGATAGCAATTCAAGAAAAAGGGAGGCTAGCAGAATGAAGAGTCGTATGGAGACTAAATGAGGAGTCGTATGCCTAGGTGGTGGTCGTAAGCGACGAAGGAGCCCACAATGGAGGGAAGAGGAAGAAGGAGAAAAGAAAAATAAGAAAAAGAAAAAGAAAAAGAAAAAGAGAAAATTAAAAAAGAAAAATAAAAATTGTGAATTTTTAACAAGTCAATAAAAAGAAAAGAAAGTAAAAAATAAATTGGAAAGAAAGAAATGTGAAAGAGAGAGAAGAAAGATGAGGAAAACGTTTTCCTCTTCCAAAAAAAGGAAAACATTTTCCTAACTTTTGAAGAATTTTTTTTCATAGGAGAAATTTTTTTTCCTAGACTAGGTTATTTTCCGCCCACAAATACTGGAAAATCTGGAAAATATTTTTTGGGAATTATTTTCGGGAACAAATGGAGCTTAAATTTGCAAAATCCAAGCACTTGTCTCCTAGGATTTCTATTGATTGGGATACCAAACTGGTGCGGTCCCGCCCTTCTTCTCCCGATCCAACAGCATCCAAACTCCGGCATCGAATGAGATGAACATAACGGGAACGATGATATGGGACACGAGACGACACACGGACATGTGAGTTCTGTATAGACAGAGATTTCAACCCTTAAGATACATTGTATATTAAATATATATTTATATATACATAATGATATTATATTTTTATGATTGTTTCAATTAAGATAATTTGATTAAAAGCTGCGAAACCAGTTCACAAATAATTTTTGTGGTTTTATTTTTATTTTTGGTATTTTGAGCATATTCAGAAGCATTAGATAGTGAGAAGGTTAGAATTGATAGTATTGAGTCACCATATATTTTTGAGAAATTTATAAAAATTGAGATAATAATCTCTTTTAGGAACAAATTAGATGGGGAAATTGAATGTTGCTTTCGTACTAAGAAATGGTCCGAAAGCATATTTGTGTTGGGCTAAAGCCTCAAGCTGCAAAGCTGAAAAGGCCATGAGCTTTCCTCCGAGAAGTAGAGAACGGAGCGTCTCTCTCCACCGCGTCCCAATGTTTCTTAGAGCAAAAGTTGCCCCACTTCCCTTGGAAAAGGTCATCTCTCTTCCTCATTCCAGTTTCTTCACTTGCCAAGGCATCGCACGTTCTCAACATAGCCCTGTAACGGTGTCTTGGTGGGACAAATGATGCTATAATAGCCTACCTTTGTTCCTCATATGCCCGAACGATCTCCTCTCCTTCTCTATAGTTATTTCATCTTTGGCACCCTTCCTTTTCATCTCGCTTTCTTCTCCATTTCCACGTTTACTTTCTCCATGATTTTTAGCTTTGCTTTTGCAGGAACGTGAGTCGCAATGCTTCCAAGCTTGGCTTCTTTTGTGGCTTTTAACCGTTTAGGAACCTAAGAGGGCCAGAGAGAGGTCTAGATTGGACCAGGAAGAGTAGCGATACCCCCATGCCTCCAGGGGCTACTTTTGTGGTGAGCAAGGGGAAGACGTAGCTTTTCAGGTGGATTGATCGCTTGCTGGGAAGGATGAGTGTGTTACTAGTAAGGAAGAGGGATTCAATATTGAAGAAGGGGCATCATTCAAGAAAAAGTAGGCTAGCAAAATGAAGAATTGTATGAAGAACCAATAAATGAAAGAAAGTACGTATGCCGGAGTGGTGGTCGTCAGACGAGGACCGCGACGGAGGGAATAGAAGAAGGAGAAAAGAAAAATAGAAAAAGAAAAAGAAAAAGAAAAGAGAAAAAAAAAAGAAAGAAAAATATAAGATTATCATTTTTGATAAGTAAAAAAAAAAAGAAAAAAAGTGAAAAGTATTGAAAAGAAGAAAATGTGAAAGAGAGGAGAAGGAAAGATGAGGCGAATGTTTTCCTCTTCGAAAAAGAGGAAAACATTTTCCCAACTTTTTGAAGGAGTTTTTTTTTTCCGAAGGGGAAAATTTTTTCCTAGACTAGGTAATTTTCACTCGCAATATGAAAAATTCAAAAATATATTTTGGAAAGTTATTTTTCGCGAAAAAACCCTAAGTCTGCAAAAATCCAGCACTTGTCCCTCAGGATTTCTATTGGTTGGGATAACCCAACTGGCACGGCCCTATCTTTTCTTCTCCGATCCATCGGCATCCGAACTCTGGCGCTGAATGCGATGAACACGACGAGAACGATGATATGGGACAACGACACGACATGTGGACATGTGATTTCTGTACAGATAGAGAATTTCGACACATTAGGATACTTGTCTATTAAATTATTTTTATATACACATCTGAATTATGATGTTATATGGTTTCAATTAAGTTAATTTGATTAAAAGCTACAAAACCTATCCACGGATAAATTTTCGTGGTTTTTATTTTTATTTTTGATATTTCGCTGATTTTGAAGCATTAGATAGTGAGAAATGTTACAATTGATAGCATTGAGTCACCATACTTTTTCGAAAAAAAATTATAAAAATTGAGACAATATCCACTTTTAGGAGAAATTAGTCTGGGAAATTGAATGTTGCTTTCGTACTAAGAATGGCCAAAAAGCATATTTGTATTGGTGGCTGAAACCTCACTTGCAAAGCGAAAGCCCATGAGTTTTCCTCCAAGAAGTAGAGAACGGAGCATCCCTCTCCATTCGTCCAATTGTTTCGAAGAGCAAAGTTGCCCCTCTCCCTTAGAGAAGGTCGTCTCTCTTTCCCTCATTCCAATTTCTTCACCTGACAAAGGATCGCATGTTCTCAACATAGCCCTGTAATGGCGGTTGGCGGGAAAATGATGGCTATAATAGCCCCGCCTTCGTTCCCTCATACGCCTGACGATCTCTCTCCCTTCTCTATAGTATTTCCTCTCGGGTATGTTTCCTTTCTCTCACTTTCTTCTCCATTTCCACATTTGCTTTCTCCATGATTTTTAGCTTCGCTTTTGCATGAACGATGAGTCTTAATGGTTCCAAGCTGGCTTTTTTGGCGGCTTTTTCAGTTTGGGATCTAAGAGGGCTAGAGAGAGGTCTAGATTGGACCAAGAAGAGCAGCGATACCCATGCCTCCAAGGGTCTACTTTTGGGGAGAGGAAGGGAAGATACAGCTTTCAAGTGGATGAATCGCTTACTGGGGAAGGATGAGGGGTTACTAATAAGAAGAGGGATTCAATATTGAAGAAGGGGCCGCAATTCAAAAACAGGAGGCTAGTAGAATGAAGAGTCGCATGGAGAAACTAAATGAAGAGTCGTATGCCGAGGTGATGGTCGTCGGACGAAGGAGCTACGACGGCGGAATATGAAGAAGGAGAAAAGAAAAATAGAAAAAGAAAAAGAAAAAGAAAAAGAAAAAGAAAAAGAGCAAATTAAAAATGGAAATATAAAAATTATGAAATTTAACAAGTAAATAAAAAGAAAATTTTAAAAAATGGAAGAGAAAGAAAATGCGAAAGGAGGAGGAAGGAAAAATGAGGAATATGTTTTTTTCTTCCGAAAAAGTTTTACTCTTCCGAAAAAGAGGAAAACATTTTCCCCCAACTTTTGAAGGAGTTTTTTTTTCGTAGGGAAATTTTTTCTGGACTAGGTTATATTCCCGCCCGCAATGCCGGAAAATCCGAAATATTTTTTGGAAAGTTATTTTTTGCAAAACAAATGGAGATTAAGTCTGTAAAATCCAAGTAGTTGTCTCTCAAGATTTCTATTGATTGGGATACGCAAACTGGCACTGTCCCGCCTTCTCTCCCCGATCCCGGCATCTTGAACTCCAGCGCTGAAAGCGATGAAACATGACGAGAACGATGATACGGGATACGACACAACACGACCGCCGACATGTGAATTTCTGTATAGATAGAGAATAATTTCGACATGTTAGGATACGTTGTCTATTAAATATATTTTTATATATACATAATGAATTATAAAAATTATAATTCATTATGTATATATAAAAATATATTTAATAGACAACGTATCCTAACATGTCGAAATTCTCTATCTATACAGAAACAACATGTCGGCGTGTCGTGTTGTGTCGTATCCCGTATCATCGTTCTCGTCATGTTCATCATGCATTCAGCGCTGGAGTTTCAAGATGCCGTTTGATCGGGAGAAGAAGGCGGGACAGTGCCAGTTTGGTATCCCAATCAATAGAAATCTTGAGAGACAACTCCTTGGATTTTACAGACTTTAATCTTCCATTTGTTTTGCAAAAAATAACTTCCCAAAAAATATTTTCGGATTTTTCCGGCATTTGCGGGCGGGAAATACCTAGTCCAGAAAAAAAAAAAACAGCAAAAAAAAACTCCTTCAAAAGTTAGGGAAAATGTTTTCCTCTTTTTTCGGAAGAGTAAAACTTTTCGGAAGAAAAAAACATATTCCTCATTTTTCCTTCCTCCTCTCTTTCGCATTTTCTTTCTCTTCCATTTTTTAAAATTTTCTTGTTTTTTACTGTTTAAATTTCATAATTTTTATATTTCCTTTTTAATTTGCTCTTTTTCTTTTCTTTTTCTTTTTCTTTTCTTTTTCTTATTTTTCTTTTCTCTTCTTCATATATTACCCGCCGTCGTAGCTCCTTCGTCCGACGACCATCACTCGGCATACGACTCTTCATTTAGTTTTCTCCATGCGACTCTTCATTCTACTAGCCTCCTGTTTTTGAATTGCGGCCCCCTTCTTCAATATTGAATCCCTCTTCTTATAGTAACCCCTCATCCTTCCCCAGTAAGCGATTCATCCCTTGAAAAGCTGTATCTTCCCCTTCCTCTCCCCAAAAGTAGCCCTTGGAGGCATGGGGTATCGCTGCTCTTCTTGGTCCAATCTAGACCTCTCTCTAGCCCTCTTAGATCCCAAACTGAAAAGCCGCAAAAAAGCCAAGCTTGGAACCATTAAGACTCATCGTTCATGCAAAAGCGAAGTCTAAAAATCATGGAGAAAGCAAATGTGGAATGGAGAAGAAAGTTAGAGAAAAGGAAACATACCCGAGAGGAAATACTATAGAGAAGGGAGAGAGATCGTCAGGCGTATGAGGAACGAAGCGGGGCTATTATAGCCATCATTTTCCCGCCAAGACGCCATTACAGGGCTATGTTGAGAACATGCGATCCTTGGCAGGTGAAGAAATTGGAATGAGGGCATAGAGAACGACCTTCTTCTAAGGGAGAGGGGCAACTTCTGCTCTCGAACACAATTGGGACGAATGGAG
This sequence comes from Psidium friedrichsthalianum, assembly GCA_019149425.1. NCBI lineage: Eukaryota > Viridiplantae > Streptophyta > Magnoliopsida > Myrtales > Myrtaceae > Psidium > Psidium friedrichsthalianum. The sequence continues at coordinate 6,521 of JAGVVM010006819.1, forward strand.
AGGGATGCTCCGTTCTCTACTTCTTGGAGAAAACTCATGGGCTTTTCGCTTTGCAAGTTTGAGGTTTCAGCCCAATACAAATCATGCCATATTTTGGCCATTTCTTAGTACGAAAGCAACTATTCAATTTCCAGACTAATTTCTCTAAAGTGATATTGTCTTCATTTTTATAATTTTTTTTTCGAAAAAGTATGGTGACTCAATTCTATCAATTGTAAACATTTCTCACTATCTAATGCTTCAAATCAGCGAAATATCAAAAATAAAAAAATAAAAACCACGAAAATTTATCCGTGGGATAGGTTTTGTACAGCTTTTCTCAATCAAATTAACTTAATTGAAACCATAATAACACATCATACAATTCATTATGTGTATATAAAAATAATTTATAGACAACGTATCCTAATGTGTCGAATTCTCTATCTGTACAGAAATCACATGTCCACATGTCGTGTCGTGTCCCATATCTCGTTCTCGTCGTGTTCCATCGCATTCAGCTCCAGAGTTCGGATGCCGATGGATCGGGAGAAGAAAGATAGGCCGTGCCAGTATGGGTATCCCAACCAATAGAAATCCTGAGGACAAGTGCTTGGAATTTTGCAGACTTAGGCTCCATTTGTTTTTCGCGAAAAATAACTTTCCAAAATATATTTTTCCGTGATTTTTCATTATTTGCGATTTGAAAATACCTAGTCTAGGAAAAAATTTCCCCTTCGGAAAAAAAAACTCCTTCAAAGTTGGGAAAATGTTTTTCTCATTTTTCGGAAGAGAAAACATTTCCTCATCTTTCCTTTCTCCTCTCTTTCACATTTTCCTTCTTTTCAATACTTTTTTACTTTCTTTTCTTTTTTGTATTTACTTATCAAAAATGATAATTCTTATTTTCCTTTTTTTTAATTTTCTCTTTTTCCTTTTTCTTTTTCTTTTTCTTATTTTTCTTTTCTCCTTCTTCCTCTTCCCCTCCGTCGCGGCTCCTTCGTCTGATACGACCCCACCTCGGCAAAATACGACCTTCCTTTAGGTTCTCCATACAACTCTTCATTTTGCTAGCCTCCTTTTTCTTGAATGATGCCCCTTCTTCAATATTGAATCCCTCTTCTTAGCTAGTAACACACTCATCCTTCCCAGCAAGCGATTCATCCACCTGAAAAGCTACGTCTTCCCCTTGCTCACCCCAAAAGTGCCCCTGGAGGCTGGGGGTATCGCTACTGCTTCTGGTCCAATCTAGACCTCTCTCTGGCCTCTTAGGTTCCTAAACGGTAAAAGCCACAAAAGAAGCAAAGCTTGGAAGCATTGCGACTCATCGTTCCTGCAAAAGCAAAGCTAAAAATCATGGAGAAAGTAAACGTGGAAATGGGAAAGAAAGCGAGAGAAAAGGAAGGTGCCAACAGAGGAAATACTATAGAGAAGGGAGAGAGATCGTCGGGCGATATGAGGAACAAAGTAGGGCTATTATAGCCATCATTTTCCCCAAGACACCGTATAACAGGGCTATGTTGAGAACGTGCGATCCTTGCAAGTGAAGAAACTGGAATGAGGGAAGAGAGATGACCTTCTTCCAAGGTAGATGGGGCAACTTCTGCTCTAAGAACACAATTGGACGCGGTGGAGAGAGACGCTGCCGTCTCTACTTCTCGGAGGAAAGCTCATTGCCTTTTCGTTTTGCAGCTTGAGGCTTTAGCCCAACACAAATATGCTTCGGCCATTTTCTTAGTACGAAAGCAACATTCAATTTCCCCATCTAATTTGTCCTAAAAGAGATATTATCTCAATTTTTAATAAATTTTCTCAAAAATACATATGATGACTCAATACTATCAATTCTAACCTTTCTCACTATCTAATGCTCTCAATATGCTCAAAATACCAAAAATAAAAATAAAACCACGAAAATTTATCTGTGGAACTGGTTTCGCAGCTTTTAATCAAATTATCTTAATTGAAACAATCATAAAAATTATAATTCATTATGTATATATAAATATATATTTAATATACAACGTCTCTTAAGGTGTTGAAATTCTCTATCTGTACAGAAATCACATGTCGGTGTGTCGTGTCGTGTCCCATATCATCGTTCCCGTCGTGTTCATCGCATTCGATGCCGGAGTTTGGATGCTGGTGGATCGGGAGAAGAAGGGCGGGACCGCACCAGTTTGGCATCCCAATCAATAAAAAGCCTAGGAGACAAGTGCTTGGATTTTGCAAATTTAAGCTCCATTTGTTTCCCGAAAAATAATTCCCAAAAATATTTTCCGGATTTTCCAGTATTTGTGGGCGGAAAATAACCTAGTCTAGGAAAAAAATTTCTCCTATGAAAAAAAAATTCTTCAAAAGTTAGGAAAATGTTTTCCGCTTTTTTGGAAGAGGAAAACATTTTCCTCATTTTTCCTTCCTCCTTTCTTTCACATTTTCTTTCTTTTCAATTATTTTTTTACTTTCTTTTCCTTTTTGTTGACTTGTTAAAATTCACAATTTTTATTTTTCCTTTTTTAATTTTCTCTTTTTCTTTTTCTTTTTCTTTTTCTTATTTTTCTTTTCTTCTTCCTCTTCCCTCCGCTGCGGCTCCTTCGTCGACGACCACCACCTAGGCATACGACTCCTCATTTAGGTTCTCCATACCACTCTTCATTCTGCTAGCCTCCTTTTTCTTGAATTGCTGCCCCTTCTTCATTATTGAATCCCTCTTCTTACTAGTAAGCCCCTCATCCTTCCCCAGCAAGCGATTCATCCACCTGAATAGTTGTGTCTTCCCCTTGCTCACCCCAAAAGTAGCCCCTTGAGGCATGGGGTATCGCTGCTCTTCCTAGTCTAATCTAGACATCTCTCTGGCCCTCTTAGATCCCAAATCGAAAAGGCCGCAAATGAAGCCAAGCTTGGAACTATTACAGCCATCATTCCTGCAAAAGCGAAGCGAAAAACCATGGAGAAAGCAAATGTGGAAATGGAGAAGAAAGCGAGAGAAAAGGAAGTGTACATGAGAGGAAATGCTATAGAGAAGGGAGAGAGATCATGAGGCGTATGAGGAAGGAAGGTGGGGCTTTTATGGCCATCATTTTCCTGCCAAGATGCCTTTGCAGGGCTATGTTGAGAAGGCATTTTTTGCATGTGCACTCGAGATTTCGCATGCGATCCTTGGCAGGTGAAGAGACTGGAATGAGGGAAGAAAGATGATCTTCTTCCAAGGGAGAGGGCAACATCTGCTCTTAGAAACAATTGGGATGAGGTGGGGAGGGATGCTCCATTCTCTACTTCTCAGAGGAAAACTCATGGGCTTTTTCGCTTTGCAGCTTGAGGTTTCAGCCCAATATAGATATGCTTTCGGCCATTTCTTAGTATGAAAGCAACATTCAACTAAAATTGGCCGGATTAACTGAATTGACATAATTACAAAAGGCTTAGAACTGAACCGGCAAAAAAAGTTTAAGAATAAATTAGCCCAATTGTTATATGTTTAAGAATTTTCCGGTAACTTTCCCCTTTCGCCAAAGGTTGATCTTTCTTTTCTTTTCTTTTTTTGAAATAAGTCCTGAGGTTTAACAATAATTTCAAATGGTGGTTTAAAAATCGAATCTCATTTCAGAAAGATTGAAATCTACCGTTGATAAAATAATGACATGAATTGAACGACAAATGAAAAAGTTTTGAAGTGGTCAAAAGCGATCAAATTTTGGGCCAGAACAAAGAAAGAAAATATACAGCACACGTATCTTCACCCCTCTCTTCTCGACGTATCTCAATGTATGGATCGTAATAACCACCTCCACTAAAGGTTCGATGGCTTCTGCACGGCGGAGGAGGAATGGGTCGAAACCAATTCAACGCAGCGCTAACCTAGTAGAGGAAGCATTTTATTGACATAGTAGAGGAAGCAGAAGATGACTCGACAAGATCATCGACTTTGATTAAGGAGAATGAGGTTTGGGTGCTGATTACGGTAAATGAAGCTAAGGCATTCACAGGTTAATGCCGACACGCTTCGGCGATTGCAGTAACCTGGACCCCTCGCAAATCAGGAATGCTGGCGAGCAAGCCAAGAGGAACATGTGCCGCCCTTCTGGAAAATGCTGAACGCAGGAGGCCAACCTTACTTTCTGCTTCACGGAGTATTCATATTTTCATTTGGGTCAAATCTGTTTCTTTTCCAAGAACCTTGCAACGCAAAGACATTTTCAGCTCTTTTTAACTTCTTAGAAAACAAAACGTCATGGCAAGTTGCTCATACTCGAGTATGAGCAAAAGTCATATTGAGTTGCTCTCAACTTTAGAATTTTGTGTAACAAAAATTTCAAAACGCGGGTTTGAACAATTGAATCTCATTTAAAAAAGATTGGGTGACGAACGAAAAGGTTAGGAAATTGTCAGATTTTTGTTTTCGTAGTTTAACATTGTTAGGGGAAATTGTGCTAAAAGTCATAGACATATTACAGTGGCTAATTTAGTCTTAAACCTTTCAATTTTGCTAATTTAGTCCTAGGCTTTTTAATGATTTTTCAATTTAGTCCTTACGGATAATTTTGATTGAAAATTGTTGCTGTGACCACTAACTGTCCTACGTGGTATGGCCAATATTGACATGAATTTACAATTTTTTACAAAAACTTTCTAAAAATTTCCTCTTCTTTTTCCCTTTTGCGCCCCCCCCCCCTACCCCCTCATTTTTTCTATTTGCTTAGCACTGTCCAGTTAAAATTGGTTGGAATGGCTATATTGGCAAATTATTGAAAGGCTTTGGCTTAAATTGTCAAAAATTTTAGGATTACATTGGTAAAATTGAAAGGTTAATAACTAAATTGACCATTGAATATTAGATTTGTAACTTTTTCAGCAATCATCCCAACATCATTATATGGCCTGAAATAGATTGTGAAGGGAAAATACGTTCATAGCTAAACCAGTTTAGGCAATATTGTATTGTATAATCGGAAGATTAAGGGATGTTGTCTAATTAATTATTTTTCCCCAGTAAGTAACCACTTTGTCAAAAAAAAAGTCCTAAATCTATTGCAGTTTTGTCAATTCAATTTTAAACCTTTTAATTTTACTAATTCAGTACTAAATCTTTTGCATTCGTGTCAAATCAGTCCTAAACTTTTTTTTTTTGTGTTGATTCAGTTCTAAACCTTTTATATTTATGTCGATTCAGTTCACCCGGCCAACTTTGATCGGCAGCGCTAACATGGACTTTGGTCAATGTTGACAGGGCAATTTTTAATGATATTTTAATTTTTTTTTAAATTCTTCATTTTTTTCTTGCTTTCCCTTTTTTTTCCTTTTCACTATTCATCTTCTCCTTCTCTCTTCTTTCTCCTACCTCCAAACTGGAAGTGAGGGCTGGCAACATCATCGGTGCCGCCATCATTAGGATAGCTAGGCGTCGCCCAGATTTGGCGAGGTCGAACCACCCCATGGCAAGTGTGAGGTTGAGATTGGTGGTGAGGCGTTTCTTGAGACGCTAGGATTGAGATGGGAAGCATAATGATGGTACCTACACTAGAACTGGGACCCTCTCGATTCTTTGAGCTAAGTGTCAAGCGAAAGGGTCCTTGATCTTCTCCACCTCCTTGGGTAGAAACAAGGGAAACCCAAGGCTCGCATGTGCTAGAGAGGTATCGAAACGGCTTGACCTTGCACATTTGCTGCCGCTTTGGTTCCCTCCGTTGGGGGCAACCCCACCCGAGAGCCATTCCTTGGTTCTCGGCACAATAGTGTCAATTTGTCGGTCTTCTTCCGCAAAATCGAGAAATCACGATGAAGAAGAAGAAAAGAGGACAAGCATAAGGTCTAGATTCTTCAACAAAGGAAGCAACTCTTCATTGAGGAGGAGGAGGAGGAGGAGGAGGAGGAGCAAAAGAAATGCCTCACCACCGATTGCACTCGTCATGGGGTGGCTTGGCCTCGCCAGATCTAGGCGAGGCCAAGCTCGCCTAGCAACGGTAGCGCCAGTGACCTTGCCGGCCCTTGCTTCAAGTTTTGAGGTAGGAGGAGGAGGAGGGAAGGAGAAGATGAACAGTGAAAAGGGAAAAAAAAAAAGGAAAAACAAGAAAAAAATGAATGAAGAATTTTAAAAAATTAAAAAATCATTAAAAGTTGCCCTGTCAACATTGGCCGGTTCCACATCAGCGGCTAGTCAAAGTTGACCAAGTAGATTGAATCGATATAAATACAAAAAGATTAGGACTAAATCGGCTAAAGAAAAAAGGTTTAGGACTGAATTGACACAAATACAAAAGGTTTAGGATTGAATTGTCAAAATTAAAAGGTTTAGAATTAAATTGGCAAAACTAGAATATGTTTAAGATTTTTTTTTGACAATTTTTCTGAGAATATGTATTTTGACATCTCTAGGTACTTATGGTTTAACGCGTAAATTGATATCGTCTCTTTTTTTATACGTGAGTGATTTATGGCCTTCCCAGTCAATAAAACCAAGTCTTTAAGATCAAGTCCTTGATTGGCGAAAAATGTCTGGAGAGAGGTGAGATTGTTGGTTGGAGGAGGGATACTGCTAAATGCTTTTGATGCCCTTGAAATACTCCATCTCTTCTTCCTGTGGGAACCCTCCAAAATGGACTTCCCTATAGTTTAATGCACATCAGATACAGTTTTACTTCCCCATTCAATCTCAATTCTTTTTTCGCTTACAAATAATTATACTCATACGGTCTTAAGGTTTAGACACGCTTGATTCAAATGGATATCTGCCTTTGCGGAAATAATAATTGTTGTGTGGCTACAATTGCATCTCTCGCGACCAAAGCTATGATGTCTGCACAAGAGATGATTCCGGGGCATTCATCTTCAAGATGACTCTTCAATCGATCAATGAAGTCGAAGCTTTAACAATTCAACTAGCTTTAACAATTCCTGGATATGGTATAGTGGAAAAATTGTGCAAGTGAGGAAGATTGGCAGATTTGGGTTTGATGAATGTGCATGTGATTAGAGAAGGATGATATTAATTAGGGTAAATCCAAGATTAAATCCCCAATATTCTCTTAGTTAAGCATGTCGCACCCAATCTGATGCGAAGCAACCCCGCGTCACTTGGCCAAGCCAACACATGCCATCTACACCTCCTTCTAAAATATTCTTCATTTGCCTTTCTGATTTTCTGATTTTCGACATTTCCTCTGTCCCCACTCTTCACGTGGGATTCTCTCCAAATATTTTCCTTGATCTTCAATGGAGAATGGCCAAAAAAATTGACCTAATTTCCTAAAAAATTCTCAACTTTAGGTCATGTTTCAATTTTTCGCTAAATTTCTTTTTGTTAGAAGAGAAATCACTAATTTTAACTCTAGTCCCAAATTTACTTCAAACTTATTTTTATCTAAAATAACTACCAACTTTAAAATCTAGTCTTAACTCTGGACCGTCCGTTCAAAAATCGCCCTTAGTTTTTTGACATAGCATTTGCACATTGGTAACTAGTGAGATAAAAATTACTTCCAAACAAAATCATCCTTTGATATAAAAATATGGAAAATTAGAAATGATTGACAAGGATTTTGGATAGGGGGCTAACCGGACGGATTTGGGACTATAGTTAAATTTGGTGATTTTTTTTAGACAAGAGAATAAGTTTGGGGCAAATTTAAAACTGAACATAAAGTTGAGTTTTTTTTTTATATTTAAGAAAGTAATGTTAAGAACATATTGAGATAGCATTATTAGGGAATTAGGCTCGAGAAAATTTACTCTTTAACCAGCTAGCTGCCCTAAACCCCTCTCTCTCTCTCTCTCTCTCTCTCTCTCTCTATATATATATATATATATATATATATATATATATATATATATAACAAAATTGAGCTACTAACGAAGATTTAGGGCCTATTTGGTAATGTTCATGTTCCTCTAAAGTAATTCTGATTAAAATCATATTTTTTTTTTTGTTTCTTAGATGATTTTTAGAGAATCAAATGTGTTTGATAACTATACAAAATTTTCTATTTCCTGAATAGAAACATGTGTGGTAACTATACAAAATTTTTATTCCGAAAACAACCTAGTGGCAAGAACTTTTTTTAAAAATATTTCATCTTTTTTAAAATATTTTTAAATTTTTTTAATTTTAATTTTTTTTAAAAAATTACATATTTTTAATTTCCCCCTTTTTATTTTTTATTTTTTTTTTTCATTTTTTATATTTTTAATTCCCCCCTTTTAAAATTTTTAACTTTTTTGTTAAATTTTAAAGCTTATTTTTAAATTTAATTTAAAAAATGTTAAAAAAAATTTAGTAATTAGTAAATTTTCAAATCTAATTTTAAATTTTTTAAATTTAGAAGTTCGTGTGGACTTAATCCTTTTAAAATAACTGAGACTTTTTTTTTTTTTTTGTGATTCTCAAAATTGTTCTTTTTGGAAAAATAAATTTTTTTTTTCTTATTTTTGCTCCAAACTATTCTAGGAGTAAAATCAGAATCATTTGCATTACCAAACATATTTCTAATCCTTTTTTTTTTCAAAAAATAGAAACATTACCAAATAAGCCCTTACACTTTGACCAGCTGATTAACCAACCCACTCCCCTCCTTCTCTCTCTCTCTCTACCAACTTGATCCTTTAAATGGGGCTAAAAGGTCTGAGGATCACAGCTTCCGAGTCCTCTTGACACAACTGCACTGGCAATTCTTGTTCCCATTTTGAAGCTTGTGACTTTGGTAGTTCCATCTGTTCCTCCCAGGGTAATAATTGAATTTATGATTTTTTTACCCCCAGTTATTGAATATATGAGGCATTTCCATGATCAAATGGCACTGAAAACAAGAACCTTAAAATCTTCAAACTCCAGAATTGAACTCAAAAACTGTGCTCGGTGGAAAGACAAGTCAATTCATTGAAAAATGGACCCCGAGTGATCCACTGCCCCATCGACGCCCACTACGATTGCCTTCATACCTGTCTGCATCTCAATCCCACTTAAAAGAGTTGATTTCGTTTGCGAAAGAAAAGGCTACGAGGAATCGCGTTGAAAGATCGATAATTCAAGAGTACAAGGGCTTCGGTGCGTGTAACAATCAGATCATTGATGACGAATCTCACTCAAAATCCCTGGCATAATCTGATTTATTATCACAAGCCTATCTCAATGGAGTTATCGTATTATTATTTTCGGGTTTATCTTTTTAACCACAGGTATTCTTTCGGGAGCAGTATGGGATAATGAGGCATGGGGTCATATTGGAATGGGAACCCAAAGGAAACTTGGGCATTTATTACTTGAACCATTTTGCGATTTATTTACATACTCGAACATATAAAAAATTGCGAAACCTTGAAATTGCGCAATTGTGGCTTCTATGGGCTTTCTTGTGATTCGATATGCTATTTTGGGGTCAATTCATTAGGAATAGGAATCACATAGTTATGATTCATGTATCTTACATTAAAATCTATTAAATTTTTTTAAAAAAATATATATCTCGACAAACAAGCATAGACATAGTTACAGTTTCTCTGCGTGGGGTTTGGGGTCTCTCTTTTGTGTGCCATTGGGTTGATATGGGCCTGATTTTGTGAGAAACGAGAACAAAGTTCCATTTACAGCTGCTTTTTTCCTCTTTCCCTTGCACCTAATGATAGGATTTACATGTGGACGGAGATTAAAGCCGCCTTATGAAGAATTTAATTGCATGGGGTGAACCATTTGCGGATACCTTCGTTTTGCAACTACCATTCACGGTTTCTAACAAACGTGTGAGCTCCTTTTAGGATTTGGTTTAGGTTCAAGCAGTGATCAATGTTGGTTTTAAGTGTTTTGGATGAGTATGGACAAATTTAAGATTTGGGATGGCATTTTGGTAAAGATAATGAACAAATAGCAACACGAGAATAGTAGATGTGAAGGTACAAGCAGTCTCTAAAGGTGAAATTGAGGTATGTAAGTTGTCATTTAGATACAAAGGATTGAGGTACGTTTGTTGGTATATTCCTTAAATTTATTCCTATTCATAGTCACATTGCGCCGAGGCATGCGTCCCCTTTGTAAGCAGCTCGATATCACCTGGTAAAGAAGGACGCTTTCTGTGAATTTCTTTGTTTTCTTTTCTTAGCCAACCTTATGGCTCCTTCAATTATGAATAACTGGCATACACATAAATCAAAGCCCAACTCATACCTTAAAAAGTCTAAAACCCACCAACAGGCAAAGAATCATCGGATGCCCAGAAGATAATATTACGGGTCATACTTGACGTTCAGATTTCCAGGTTGCCTAAAATGGATTACTGTCGGAGGGGATTGGGCAAGGACCCATTCATCATTTTCTTGCTTTTTTATTAGGGCCTCCTTCTAGCTTCATCTTGGGGTAGAGCGGTTTGGTACCTTGCAAGTCTCATAACCTTATTACCACAAATTTAGATCACATTCTGCCAATAACATGCAATTATATATAAGAAAAGCGAAAACACAGGTATTCCTTTCGTTTTTACTATTCACCAGAGGCACATGCTTCCTTATCTCATACCCGCCGCCCTGTCCCTTGGCGTTGATCCGGCCCATCTTCCTCCATTTGCCAGGGCAAATTGAGCATAACGTTTGTCCCAATGACCCTTGAAAGGACTTGTGTGAGTAGAGCTTGGTAACAGGACTAGTTAGGTGAGGAGCACAATCCGATTGAAAGAGGCCTCTCCTACTGTAAGCAAGAGTCTGTAATAGCTGAGGTCGAAGGTTTTGCGGCTGCCCGGGTCATCTCCACAATGGAGTTGTCCCACTCGGGCCCCTGCACTCCTTGTCCTTAGAAAAAAA
>JAGVVM010006820.1:0-31102 GCA_019149425.1 Psidium friedrichsthalianum
TATTTTACTATTTATTGCTAGATAACTATTACTCATTAATAATAATAATAAATGTCAACAGTAAAAACATTGAACTAATATTTTTTAATTTCAGAACAACTCCTTATAGTCATGGGCATAGGATAGAAGGCCCATAATTTTGTATGGCGCTTCTTTGGTGGTGCCAAAAATTTTTTGCCGGTATGACAACACTTCCGAAGTAGAATTTCTGCTCCAAAATGCTCCTGAAAGAGAAATTCGTTTGTTAATGGAACTTTTGGAAAGGAAATTCATTTGACTACGCACTCATTTTTCTACTTCTGGAGCATTTTTTTTTTTTTGCTCCAGAAGTAGTTTTTTGAGCTACTTGAAGAAGTAACAAAAAATTAATTCTTTTCAGAAGTAGAAAAATCTGACTTTTAACAAAAGTTTGATTTTTTAGATCAGAAGTGTTGCCATGTCTGCCCTTTTAAGTGCCTCCAAACAAAAATTCCTGCCAAAATCCTACGTGGCGTTTCAAATTTAACTTTTTGCTCCGAAGTGGCTTTTTTAAAAAAAGAAATTGAAAGTCCAACATGGAAAATTCTTCGTTCACGTTGGACTGCAAAATAAACAAAACGACCTAGTTTAGTTCACATTTCCAAGCCGCGCGCACAAATCTCACTGTTTTGCTCTGTTTCTCTCGCTCAGTCCTTCTTCGCCGGCGAAGAGGTTTCCAGGATTCTTGCTCTCTGGTTTTGAACACCATTCGTGGCCAACGCCTCCTTGCTCTGTTTTGTGAGCTTAGGTCCGACAGCTGGGTTGAAGTTTGTGTGAAAAATGATTCTGAATAAGCATACTCCGATGTGACTATCATATTCTGGTTCTGAATTGGTATCTCGAATTTTGGGGGAAAACCGAATTGGGGCTTTGAATTTAGGGGAAAATCGAATAGGGTTTATCACTGGGGCAAAACATGTAGAAAACGTCGTTTTAGGGTACGTATGCTGATTGGGCACACTATGAGCCCACCTTTTTAAGGGTATATGACTACGTTGAGTTTTTTGGCGATTTAAATTGAATTGTCCTAAAGTGATTTTTTTTTTTTTTTTTTTAAGGATCTCGTGCAAGGTGCTGAGGAGCCCCATATTGCCGCGAAGATCAGACGGTCAAATTCATAGCACGACGACGTTGCTCCTCCGTTGCCATCACAGCCGAGTGGCGGTGGCTCGTTCGATGAGATTGAGCACTCGCATTTTTAGCTACTTTGTTATTTTAGATTCTTATCTTTTTTTTTCATTTTTTTCTTTTCTTTTTTTAGTATAATTCTATCTTTTCTTTATTTTGTCTTTTGAATTCTCAAAATTTTTCCAATGTCTTAATAGCACTAACATAATCACGTCACAATGTACCGCTTGTGAACTGATATAGAGTTAACGAAGAGACTTGATTGTATCAATTAGACAAGTTTTTAGAAATTGATTACACCTTTCGACACTTTCAAGACTAATTTACACGTTTTTCATAAGTTTTAAGATTCTGATTCACTTATCTCAAAAAGAGAAGAAGAAGAGGAGGAGAAGCGAAAAGAAAGTCGAACAGGAAGTCATGAAGGTGGCCGTGGGGCCTGTTGAAAGGCGCCCCAAATTCGCCGGCAACTGTTGCTTCATTTTTGGGCTTCATTTTGGGCCCTCAAGGCCCATATTCTTGTTTTGGCCCCAATTACTAGACGCTCAATATTTGGGCTTGCTTTTTGGGCGCCCATTCTTGTTGACGTTTGTATTCTCTTAGGTTTTTCGCTTCCCACGTTCCACCGTCGTTTCTAGGGTTTCGAAATCCCTCAAAACCTTCAACCCGATTCCCCTGGGCGACCACACACCGGGCGACACCACCGGGGGAGCAGAAATCCGACGCCATGGGAGGTAAATGCCCGCACAGGAAGTGAAGAAGAGACGCCTCTCCCAAAAACTGCTCGTCGCACCAAGTTCCTGCTCAAAGATATCCTTTTTTTTTATTACTTTTTTTGTGTTCCCCTGCTCGAATTTGCTCTTTTCTTGCGATTGCCTGCGATTTTTGTGTCGGTAAATTTGATCGTCTGTGATGGTGCTTTGTGTGGACTACTGTTTTTTCTTTGACTCCCGCGAGTTTCGCACGCGACGACGCCGTGTATGAGGAGCTGAAGAAGCCGGATGAGCAGCGACGGCCGTTGCCCGTGGATGAGGATCTCCCCGGGATGGGGCAGTACTATTGCGTGCACTGCGAGTGGGTGCTCGTGTGTGTTTTTTGAAGAGAAAATTTTCCTTCTTTGAGTTAATTACGGATATCATTTGATGCAGCCGCTAGATTTATGAGATAGCTTCTAAAACCTTTGAACAAGTATTAGACTTCAAGTTATTGCTGTTGAAAGGGTGAAATACTTTAAACTTGTCTTAGGTTAGCTTACGATGTCCTCCGATGGTCTTCACCTGTTTTGCATTTTTTCATTTGGTTGTTAATTATGCGCAGATTATTGGAACGAGGTTTCTTACTTGGGAAAATAAATCAATTGTGGACTTTTATTGGTTTCTTTGCCTGATTGGGGTTTCGGGATTGCTTATGTGTGATTGGGTTTTCTTACTTTTCAGCCGATATTTTCCGAATGTCGCTACAAGGATGAGCATTTCAAGACCAAGCGCCACAAGAACGGTTTGTAAAGCTGATTACTCGATTTTCCTATCGTTTTTGCAGATATTGTTGCATATCTTGTGGAAGATTCCTAATTGCTCAGATGCCAATGGTGTTAGTGAGATGATTCCTGGATCAGGCCTATCCTTGCCGCTGTCAACCAGTGGCATACTAACTAGTTATTGTGTGGGATCTCTTAGTCTAATTTGCCCAGAGTAATTTAGTATGATATTGCAATCCACCATTTTGCAACTCTCTGGTTTTGTATTGGACTTGAGTTATTTGGGATTACTGCCATCCTTTTTTTTTTTTTTTTTGTGCCTGTTGGTTCTAGAATATGTGGACCTATCTAAGATTTACACAACTCCTTTAGTCTTTTGAGACTTAAATTTTGGAATTTTTCTCTTTTTATACATTGTTTACATACATTTAACTCCAAAGGGAGAAATGAAGCTAATACATGCAATAGAGAAGGTCACAGTTTTGAGTATTAGAACACATAATTTCTCAAAGTCCATTTACCAGTATTAATAGGTTAGCACATAGAGTAATCTGAACGTGAAAATGAAGAATAAGAACTTTTTTTCCAAACACGGATAAAAAACGACGAAAAGAAAACAGGAGTATTAGGAAGGAGGAGGAAAGATAAGACAATTAAACATAGATGCCAACACTGCTAAACGTAAGAAGATTGAAGAAATAAGAACTGTCGTTCACCAAACAGGGATAAAAAACAACAAAGGAAATAGGAGTATTAGGAAGGCGGAAAAATATGACAATTAAACATATATGACAAGCAAGAAGATTGAAGAAAGGAAATATAAACATTATGGATGTGTTTATCGAGTGGTTGATTACAACAGCTCAATCGTGGAGTGAAGAACGGGGAAATAAAATTACGAGAAAAAGAGAAATCAGGAATGGCATTTTGTCATTGTGCTGAAGTAGAAGATGGTGTCTTGGAAAGACGTCAATTGCCATAGCTGAAGATCCTTTTTTTCTGCGTCGTGCTTCTTCTTCATGGTTTAGCCTCCCAGTAAGGAATATCTGTCAATGCCCTGTGTTCTTGTCTTTCAAATACACCTAGAAGTAGGCTTCAAGAAGAAAATGGGTCTGGGGTCGGAAGAATGTGGCCCAGTTTTGTCTTTCAATCATTCCCGAGCAAGTTTGGATCTTTAGGATCATTTGGGGGATCTCGATCCCATTAATCCGACGATCTGGATCACGATCATGATCCTGACAACGATTGATTTTTCATACATTCTGGACCATTTGATGCATTTTTGATCATAGGATCACGATCCTAGGATGTGGATTGTGATCCTAACAACCATGCTATGGGCACTAGATAACTGGTTCAGTGTGTTGTCCGTGCATTATGTAGCTTCTCCAGTTGAGATTCTTTCGGGTTATTCTATGTCCTGTATAAACTCAATGGTGTAACCTTCATTTGTTTCTAATTGTGATGACTATTGTGACTTGCAGTGTGAAGCAAATGATGGGTCCTGCGCCACATACTCAGCTTGATGCTGAGTTAGCTGCAGGGATGGGCTTGCCTGATAATGGTCCAAAGCTTATGTCTATGTGAGCTATCTGTTTCTGAGCCCATATGGATCGGGCCAGCCCTTTTCGTGCAGCAAGGATTATCTTTTTAAATTTTGTTGTTAGTTGGCTTATAAGTGTATATGCAGCTAGTGCTTTGATATGGAAATCTTTGTAGTTGCATTTGCTTGAGGAACGAGCAAGCGAGCCTGTTCAATAGACCTATCTGACTAGTGGTAGCTGATAAAAGGTGATCTCCAGATGGTTTTTGCTCCTACATATTAAGACAGGGCAAATGAGATTTTGTTTTTGAATTGAAATTGCGTGTTTTCTTGTGTTATGCATCTGAAATTTAAGTGTCTTCTAATTTGAGCCACGAAGAATTGACTGGTGCAAATGCGATTGATAGTACATTACTTTTTTTCTAAATTTGTAGCAGCTTAATGTGCTGCCTTCTTCTTTTCTAATTGCTGCTGTTGGGACTTATCTGTGGATGGATGGATAGTATATTTATTGGAGTTAAGAATAGATTATTCAGAGTCTTTGAGAAGATGTTGGGAGTTTGAATAGATGCTGGTCTGTTTATTAATTTGTGGGGTAGAATAGTTGTCACCATTACCGGTTCCCCTGAGTGAGGTGTCGATTCATTTCTCTTTTATGGATAGGATAGGATAAGTCCTCCTCCATGGCAGGTAGGCTTTTCGTAATTTTACCTTGGAGTATATGCAAGCATAGAGTTAAGGCCCCAAAGCTTCAAAATAGTACTTCTTGGAACATCTTCATTAGTATATGCAGAGGACATTGCCTCTTCAAAAAGGTTGCTGTCTGTCTTCTTAGTGCCCCGAGTTTGGTGAATTTATGGGTACCTACATTCTCGTTCGTAAATGTGTGGCTGGAAAAACCTGTCTAGCATTATCTGACAATGAGTGTGATCTTCGGTCAGATATGGTTGGGATATTGTCGAGCTCATTATTTGACATGGTAGGGTTCACACATCATGTATGTGCCACCCGACAGATTGGTGTTTAGACGATTTTTGTATAGGATCAGTTTCGTGGAGCATTGACATTAGCCCTACTTGCATGGTGGAAGTCCTCGCATTTTGAACTTGATGCAATTGTTTACGTGGGGTGGATCACCGGTTTGGCCTCTCGTATCCTTGTGCTAACATCATGGTAATTCTCTAGTGACCAGCTCAATCCTTATGGGATTACGGTTAAAAATTTAGTTTCACTTTGGGATTTGGACATTAATGAGATCTTTCATGTGTACATTTGGGCGTATTTCTGGAGCTCGTACCCGAAGTGTCTTGGAGCAAACAATATATTGGTATGGAGAAGTTTGTTTTTGCTTATGGAGCCATGTACATCATGTGCTAGGTACTTCTCGAGGACTTAACTCCCGTTACTCGCTGTAGATTTTCTGATTCTCCTCGAATGATAGCACTTGCTATGTAGTGATGTGGACCAGAAGCTGTGATTTGAAAGTATCTAAATATCTTGCCATATGCCGTTTTATTACGACATTTACCGAGGAAATGGTACTAGAACATGGCAAGCCATGGCTTTGGCATTCTCAGGTGAAGTCATCCTAATGCCTTCGATTCAGTGTTTGGTGTGAGAAGAGACTCGACTATTGAAATGTGTTCGACACGTGTATATTCAACCCAAACTTTGCCGTACTCATGGAACTTTACATGATGGAGGAGAAGAAACAAATATTAAATAATTTGGAAAATATTAAATAATTATCATGTCAGCATCTGTCGCTGTTATGTTAGCATTGGCTAGCCAAAGTTGGTTTGGTTGAATGAACTGAGCTCGGTATAATGCAAAAAATTTAGAATTTAATTGGCAAAAAAAGTTTAAATTGGATTGATATAATTATAATAAATTTATAATTTTTTTAAATATTTTTGTCAACTTTTAACTGACGAGTTACAATATACGATTCATATTAGGCACTTACAGGTGCTACACCTTATAAGAGCAAGCAAGAGTTTTATGATTTTTTGATAACTTAATAGTGTATAAAAAAATTTATGATTGTGTTGATATATTATATAGATTTGAAGTGGGTGTGTGTGTATAACAAGTTGTCGTATAAATAGATCACACACACCCACTTTCAAATCTATTGTAATTGTATCAATTTAATCATAAATTTTTTTTATATCACTATTAAGTTATAAAAAATCAATATGACTCTTGCTTGCTCTATATTATAAGGTGTAGCACCTGTAAGTGCCTAATATGAATCGTATATTGTAACTTGTCAGTTAAAAGTTGAGAAATTATTTTAAAAAAATTATAAATTTATTATAATTATATCAATCTAATTTTATACTTTTTTTATCAATTAAATCCTAATTTTGTTACATTTATACCAGCTCAGTTCATTCAACCAATCAACTTTGGCTAGCCAATGCTAACATAACAGCGACAGATGCTGACATGATAATTATTTAATATTTTTCTAATTTATTTTAATATTTGTTTCTTCTCCTCCATCATGTAAGGTTCCCATGAGTACGGCAAAAGTTTTGGGTTGAATATACACGTGTCGAACACATTCCAGTAGTCGAGTCTCTTCTCACGCCAAACACTGAATCGAAGGCATTAGGATGACTTCACCTGAGAATGCCAAAGCCATGGCTTGCCATGTTCTAGTACCATTTCCTCGGTAAATGTCGTAATAAAACGGGCATATGGCAAGATATTTAGATACTTTCAAATCACAGCTTCTGGTCCACATCACTACATAGCAAGTGCTATCATTCGAGGAGAATCAGAAAATCTACAGCGAGTAACGGGAGTTAAGTCCTCGAGAAGTACCTAGCACATGACGTACATGGCTCCATAAGCAAAAACAAACTTCTCCATACCAAATATATTGTTTACTCCCAAGACACTTCGGGTACGAGCTCCAGAAATACGCCCAAATGTACACATGAAAGATCTCATTAATGTCCAAATCCCAAAGTGAAACTAAATTTTTAACCGTAATTCCCATAAGGATTTGAGCTGGTCACTAGAGAATTACCATGATGTTTAGCACAAGGATACGAGAGGCCAAACCGGTGATCCACCCCACGTAAACAATTGCATCAAGTTCAAAATGCGAGACTTCCACCATGCAAGTAGGGCTAATGTCAATGATCCACGAGACTGATCCTACGCAAAAATCGTCTAAACACCAATCTGTCGGGTGGCACATACATGATGTGTGAACCCTACCATGTCAAATAATGAGCTCGACAATATCCCAACCATATCTGAACCGAAGATCACACTCATTGTCAGATAATGCTAGACAGGTTTTTCCAGCCACACATTTACGAACGAGAATGTAGGTACCCATAAATTCACCAAACTCGGGGCACTAAGAAGACAGACAGCAACCTTTTTGAAGAGGCAATGTCCTCTGCATATAACTGAAGATGTTCCAAGAAGTACTATTTTGAAGCTTTGGGGCCTTAACTCTATGCTTGCATATACTCCAAGGTAAAATTACGAAAAGCCTACCTGCCATGGAGGAGGACTTATCCTATCCTATCCATAAAAGAGAATGAATCGACACCTCACTCAGGGGAACCGGTAATGGTGACAACTATTCTACCCCACAAATTAATAAACAGACCAGCATCTATTCAAACTCCCAACATCTTCTCAAAGACTCTGAATAATCTATTCTTAACTCCAATAAATATACTATCCATCCATCCACAGATAAGTCCCAACAGCAGCAATTAGAAAAAGAAGAAGGCAGCACATTAAGCTGCTACAAATTTAGAAAAAAGGTAATGTACTATCAATCGCATTTGCACCAGTCAATTCTTCGTGGCTCAAATTAGAAGACACTTAAATTTCAGATGCATAACACAAGAAAACACGCAATTTCAATTCAAAAACAAAATCTCATTTGCCCTGTCTTAATATGTAGGAGCCAAAACCATCTGGAGATCACCTTTTATCAGCTACCACTAGTCAGATAGGTCTATTGAACAGGCTCGCTTGCTCGTTCCTCAAGCAAATGCAACTACAAAGATTCCCATATCAAAGCACTAGCTGCATATACACTTATAAGCCAACTAACAACAAAATTTAAAAAGATAATCCTCGCTGCACGAAAAGGGCTGGCCCGATCCATATGGGCTCAGAAACAGATAGCTCACATAGACATAAGCTTTGGACCATTATCAGGCAAGCCCATCCCTGCAGCTAACTCAGCATCAAGCTGAGTATGTGGCGCAGGACCCATCATTTGCTTCACACTGCAAGTCACAATAGTCATCACAATTAGAAACAAATGAAGGTTACACCATTGAGTTTATACAGGACATAGAATAACCTGAAAGAATCTCAACTGGAGAAGCTACATAATGCACGGACAACACACTGAACCAGTTATCTAGTGCCCATAGCATGGTTGTTAGGATCACAATCCACATCCTAGGATCGTGATCCTATGATCAAAAATGCATCAAATGGTCCAGAATGTATGAAAAATCAATCGTTGTCAGGATCATGATCGTGATCCAGATCGTCGGATTAAATGGGATCGAGATCCCCCAAATGATCCTAAAGATCCAAACTTGCTCGGGAATTGATTGAAAGACAAAACTGGGCCACATTCTTCCGACCCCAGACCCATTTTCTTCTTGAAGCCTACTTCTAGGTGTATTTGAAAGACAAGAACACAGGGCATTGACAGATATTCCTTACTGGTGAGGCTAAACCATGAAGAAGAAGCACGACGCAGAAAAAAAAGATCTTCAGCTATGGCAATTGACGTCTTTCCAAAGACACCATCTTCTACTTCAGCACAATGACAAAATGCCATCTCCTGATTTCTCTTTTTCTCGTAATTTTATTTCCCCGTTCTTCACTCCACGATTGAGCTGTTGTTAATCAACCACTCGATAACACATCCATAATGTTTTATTTTCCTTTCTTCAATCTTCTTGCTTGTCATATATGTTTAATTGTCATATTTTTCCTCCGCCTTCCTAATACTCCTATTTCCTTTTGTTGTTTTTTTATCCCTGTTTGGTGAACGACAGTTCTTATTTCTTCAATCTTCTTACGTTTAGCAGTGTTGGCATCTATGTTTAATTGTCTTATCTTTCCTCCTCCTTCCTAATACTCCTGTTTTCTTTTCGTCGTTTTTTTATCCGTGTTTGGAGAATAAAAGTTCTTATTTCTTCATTTTCACGTTCAGATTACTCTATGTGCTAACCTATTAATACTGGTAAATGGACTTTTGAGAAATTATGTGTTCTAATACTCAAACTGTGACCTTCTCTATTGCATGTATTTAGCTTCATTTCTCCCTTTTGGAGTTAAATGTATGTAACAATGTATAAAAAAGAGAAAATTCCAAAATTTAAGTCTCAAAAGACTAAAGGAGTTGTGTAAATCTTAGATAGGTCCACATATTCTAGAACCAACAGGCACAAAAAAAAAAAAAAAGGATGGCAGTAATCCCAACATAACTCAAGTCCTAAATACAAAACCAGAGAGTTGCAAAATGGTGGATTGCAATATCATACTAAATTACTCTGGGCAAATTAGACTAAGAGATCCCACACAATAACTAGTTTAGTATGCCACTGGTTGACAGCGGCAAGGATAGGCCTGATCCAGGAATCATCTCACTAACACCATTGGCATCTGAGCAATTAGGAATCTTCCACAAGATTATGCAACAATATCTGCAAAACGATAGGAAAATCGAGTAATCAGCTTTACAAACCGTTTCTTGTGGCGCTTGGTCTTGAAATGCTCATCCCTTGTAGCGACATTCGGAAAATATCGGCTGAAAAGTAAGAAAACCCAATCACACATAAGCAATCCCGAAACCCCAATCAGGCAAAGAAACCAATAAAAGTCCACAACTTGATTTATTTTCCCAAGTAAGAAACCTCGTTCCAATAATCTGCGCATAATTAACAACCAAATGAAAAAATTGCAAAACAGGTGAAGACCATCGGAGGACAATCGTAAGCTAACCTAAGACAAGTTTAAAGTATTTCACCCTTTCAACAGCAATAACTTGAAGTCTAATACTTGTTCAAAGGTTTTAGAAGCTATTCTCATAAATCTAGCGGCTGCATCAATGATATCCGTAATTAACTCAAAGAAGGAAAATTTTCTCTTCAAAAACACACACGAGCACCCACTCGCAGTGCACGCAATAGTACTGGCCCATCCCGGGGAGATCCTCATCCACGGGCAACGGCTGTCGCTGCTCATCCGGCTTCTTCAGCTCCTCATACACGGCATCGTCGCGTGCGAAACTCGCGGGAGTCAAAGAAAAACAGTAGTCCACACAAAGCACCATCACAGACGATCAAATTTACCGACACAAAAATCGCAGGCAATCGCAAGAAAAGAGCAAATTCGAGCAGGGGAACACAAAAAAAGTAAAAAAAAAGGATATCTTTGAGCAGGAACTTGGTGCGACGAGCAGTTTTGTGGAGAGGCGTCTCTTCTTCACTTTCCTGTGCGGGCATTTACCTCCCATGGCGTCGGATTTCTGCTCCCCCGGTGGTGTCGCCGGTGGTGGTCGCCCGGGGGAATCGGGTTGAAGGTTTTGAGGGATTTCGAAACCCTAGAAACGACGGTGGAACGTGGAAGCGAAAAACCTAAGAGAATACAAACGTCAACAAGAATGGGAGGCCCAAAAAGCAAGCCCAAATATTGAGCGTCTAGTAATTGGGGCCAAACAAGAATATGGGCCTTGATGGCCCAAAATGAAGCCCAAAAATGAAGCCACAGTTGCCGGCGAATTTGGGCGCCTTTCAACAGGCCCCACGGCCGTCTTCACTGACTTCATGTTCGACTTTTCTTTTCTGCTTCTCCCCCTTCTTCTTCTTTTTTTGAGATAAGTGAATCAGGAATCTTAAAACTTATGAAAAACGTGTAAATTAGTCTTGAAAGTGTCGAAAGGTGTAATCAATTTCTAAAACTTGTCTAATTGATACAATCAAGTCTCTTCGTTAACTCTATTCAGTTCACAAGCGGTACATTTGTGACGTGATTATGTTAGTGCTATTAAGACATTGGAAAATTTTGAGAATTCCAAAAGACAAAATAAAGAAAAGATAGAATTATACTAAAAAAAAGAAAAGAAAAAATGAGAAAAAAAAGATAAGAATCTAAAATAACAAAGTAGCTAAAAATGCGAGTGCTCAATCTCATCGAACGAGCCACCGCCACTCGGCTGTGATGGCAACGGAGGAGCAACGTCGTCGTGCTATGAATTTGACCGTCTGATCTTCACCGGCAATATGGGGCTCCTCGCACCTTGCACGAGATCCTTAAAAAAAAAAAAAAAAATCACTTTAGTGACAATTCCAATTTAAATCGCCAAAAACTCAACGTAGTCATATATACCCTAAAATGGTGTGGCTCATTAGTGTGCCCAATCAGCATACGTACCCTAAAACGACGTTTTCTACATGTTTTGCCCCAGTGATAAACCCTATTCGATTTTCCCCTAAATTCAAAGCCCCAATTCGGTTTTCCCCCAAAATTCGAGATACCAATTCAGAACCAGAATATGATAGTCACATCGGAGTATGCTTATTCAGAATCATTTTTCACACAAACTTCAACCCCAGCTGTCGGACCTAAGCTCACCAAAACAGAGCAAGGAGGCGTTGGCCACGAATTGGTGTTCAAAACCAGAGAGCAAGAATCCTGGAAACCTCTTCGCCGGCGAAGAAGGACTGAGCCGAGAAACAGAGCAAAACAGTGAGATTTGTGGCGCGGCTTGGAAATGTGAACTAAACTGGGTCGTTTTGTTATTTTGCAGTCCAACGTGAACGAAGAATTTTCCATGTTGGACTTTCAATTTCTTTTTTTTAAAAAAAGCCACTTCGGAGCAAAAAGTTATTTGAAACGCCACGTAGGATTTTGCAGGAATTTTTGTTTGGAGGCACTTAAAAGGGCAGACATGGCAACACTTCTTATCTAAAAATCAACTTTTTGTTAAAAGTTGATTTTTCTACTTCTGAAAAGAATTAATTTTTTTTGTTTACTTCTTCAAGTAGCTCAAAAACTACTTCTGGAGCAAAAAAAAAAAAATGCTCCAGAAGTAGAAAAATGAGTTGCGTAGTCAAATGAATTTCCTTTTCCAAAAGTTCCATTAACAAACGAATTTCTCTTTCAGGAGCATTTTTGGAGCAGAAATTCTACTTCGGAAGTGTTGTCATACCGGCAAAAATTTTTGGCACCAAAGGAAGCGCCATACAAAATTATGGGCCTTCTATCCTTATGCCCATGACTATAAGGAGTTGTTCTGAAATTAAAATATTAGTTCAATGTTTTTACTGTTGACATTTATTATTATTATTAATTGAGTAAAGTTATGCTAGCATAATAGTAATAAACATTCCAAGATTAAATACATTATTTTAAAATTTACCATCAATTTTACTTCATTATTTTGGTTATTTGAGCGCAATGAAGGTATACAGGAAGATTGCTAAACTACCAATCTTATATATAAGATTGGTAGTTTAGCAATCTTCCTGTATACCTTCATTTGCGCTCAAATAACCAAATAATGAGTAAAATTGATGGTAAATTTTAAAATAATGTATTTAATCTGGAATGTTTATTTACTATTATGCTAGCATAACTTTACTCAATTAATAATAATAATAAATGTCAACAGTAAAAACATTGAACTAATATTTTTAATTTCAGAACAACTCCTTATAGTCATGGGCATAAGGATAGAAGGCCCATAATTTTGTATGGCGCTTCCTTTGGTGCCAAAAATTTTTTGCCGGTATGACAACACTTCCGAAGTAGAATTTCTGCTCCAAAAATGCTCCTGAAAGAGAAATTCGTTTGTTAATGGAACTTTTGGAAAAGGAAATTCATTTGACTACGCAACTCATTTTTCTACTTCTGGAGCATTTTTTTTTTTTTGCTCCAGAAGTAGTTTTTGAGCTACTTGAAGAAGTAAACAAAAAAAATTAATTCTTTTCAGAAGTAGAAAAATCAACTTTTAACAAAAAGTTGATTTTTAGATAAGAAGTGTTGCCATGTCTGCCCTTTTAAGTGCCTCCAAACAAAAATTCCTGCCAAAATCCTACGTGGCGTTTCAAATTAACTTTTTGCTCCGAAGTGGCTTTTTTTTAAAAAGAAATTGAAAGTCCAACATGGAAAATTCTTCGTTCACGTTGGACTGCAAAATAAACAAAACGACCCAGTTTAGTTCACATTTCCAAGCCGCGCCACAAATCTCACTGTTTTGCTCTGTTTCTCGGCTCAGTCCTTCTTCGCCGGCGAAGAGGTTTCCAGGATTCTTGCTCTCTGGTTTTGAACACCAATTCGTGGCCAACGCCTCCTTGCTCTGTTTTGGTGAGCTTAGGTCCGACAGCTGGGGTTGAAGTTTGTGTGAAAAATGATTCTGAATAAGCATACTCCGATGTGACTATCATATTCTGGTTCTGAATTGGTATCTCGAATTTTGGGGGAAAACCGAATTGGGGCTTTGAATTTAGGGGAAAATCGAATAGGGTTTATCACTGGGGCAAAACATGTAGAAAACGTCGTTTTAGGGTACGTATGCTGATTGGGCACACTAATGAGCCACACCATTTTAGGGTATATATGACTACGTTGAGTTTTTGGCGATTTAAATTGGAATTGTCACTAAAGTGATTTTTTTCCTTTTTTTTTTTTAAGGATCTCGTGCAAGGTGCTGAGGAGCCCCATATTGCCGGTGAAGATCAGACGGTCAAATTCATAGCACGACGACGTTGCTCCTCCGTTGCCATCACGGTCGATGGCGGTGGCTCGTCGATGAGATTGAGCACTCGCATTTTTAGCTACTTTGTTATTTTAGATTCTTATCTATTTTTTTTCTTTTTTCTTTTTTTTTTTAGTATAATTCTATCTTTTCTTTATTTTGTCTTTTGGAATTCTCAAAATTTTTCCGATGTCTTAATAGCACTAACATAATCACGTCACAAATGTACCGCTTGTGAACTGAATAGAGTTAACGAAGAGACTTGATTGTATCAATTAGACAAGTTTTAGAAATTGATTACACCTTTCGACACTTTCAAGACTAATTTACACGTTTTCCACAAGTTTTAAGATTCCTGATTCACTTATCTCAAAAAAAGAAGAAGAAGGGGAGAAGCAGAAAAGAAAAGTCGAACATGAAGTCAGTGAAGACGGCCGTGGGGCCTGTTGAAAGGCGCCCCAAATTCGCCGGCAACTGTGGCTTCATTTTTGGGCTTCATTTTGGGCCATCAAGGCCCATATTCTTGTTTTGGCCCCAATTACTAGACGCTCAATATTTGGGCTTGCTTTTTGGGCCTCCCATTCTTGTTGACGTTTGTATTCTCTTAGGTTTTTCGCTTCCACGTTCCACCGTCGTTTCTAGGGTTTCGAAATCCCTCAAAACCTTCAACCCGATTCCCCCGGGCGACCACCACCGGGCGACACCACCGGGGGAGCAGAAATCCGACGCCATGGGAGGTAAATGCCCGCACAGGAAAGTGAAGAAGAGACGCCTCTCCACAAAACTGCTCGTCGCACCAAGTTCCTGCTCAAAGATATCCTTTTTTTTACTTTTTTTGTGTTCCCCTGCTCGAATTTGCTCTTTTCTTGCGATTGCCTGCGATTTTTGTGTCGGTAAATTTGATCGTCTGTGATGGTGCTTTGTGTGGACTACTGTTTTTCTTTGACTCCCGCGAGTTTCGCACGCGACGACGCCGTGTATGAGGAGCTGAAGAAGCCGGATGAGCAGCGACAGCCGTTGCCCGTGGATGAGGATCTCCCCGGGATGGGCCAGTACTATTGCGTGCACTGCGAGTGGGTGCTCGTGTGTGTTTTTGAAGAGAAAATTTTCCTTCTTTGAGTTAATTACGGATATCATTTGATGCAGCCGCTAGATTTATGAGAATAGCTTCTAAAACCTTTGAACAAGTATTAGACTTCAACTTTAGTCTTAGGTTAGCTTACGATTGTCCTCCGATGGTCTTCACCTGTTTTGCAATTTTTTCATTTGGTTGTTAATTATGCGCAGATTATTGGAACGAGGTTTCTTACTTGGGAAAATAAATCAAGTTGTGGACTTTTATTGGTTTCTTTGCCTGATTGGGGTTTCGGGATTGCTTATGTGTGATTGGGTTTTCTTACTTTTCAGCCGATATTTTCCGAATGTCGCTACAAGGGATGAGCATTTCAAGACCAAGCGCCACAAGAAACGGTTTGTAAAGCTGATTACTCGATTTTCCTATCGTTTTTGCAGATATTGTTGCATAATCTTGTGGAAGATTCCTAATTGCTCAGATGCCAATGGTGTTAGTGAGATGATTCCTGGATCAGGCCTATCCTTGCCGCTGTCAACCAGTGGCATACTAAACTAGTTATTGTGTGGGATCTCTTAGTCTAATTTGCCCAGAGTAATTTAGTATGATATTGCAATCCACCATTTTGCAACTCTCTGGTTTTGTATTTAGGACTTGAGTTATGTTGGGATTACTGCCATCCTTTTCTTTTTTTTTGTGCCTGTTGGTTCTAGAATATGTGGACCTATCTAAGATTTACACAACTCCTTTAGTCTTTTGAGACTTAAATTTTGGAATTTTCTCTTTTTTATACATTGTTACATACATTTAACTCCAAAAGGGAGAAATGAAGCTAAATACATGCAATAGAGAAGGTCACAGTTTGAGTATTAGAACACATAATTTCTCAAAAGTCCATTTACCAGTATTAATAGGTTAGCACATAGAGTAATCTGAACGTGAAAATGAAGAAATAAGAACTTTTATTCTCCAAACACGGATAAAAAAACGACGAAAAGAAAACAGGAGTATTAGGAAGGAGGAGGAAAGATAAGACAATTAAACATAGATGCCAACACTGCTAAACGTAAGAAGATTGAAGAAATAAGAACTGTCGTTCACCAAACAGGGATAAAAAAACAACAAAAGGAAATAGGAGTATTAGGAAGGCGGAGGAAAAATATGACAATTAAACATATATGACAAGCAAGAAGATTGAAGAAAGGAAAATAAAACATTATGGATGTGTTTATCGAGTGGTTGATTAACAACAGCTCAATCGTGGAGTGAAGAACGGGGAAATAAAATTACGAGAAAAAGAGAAATCAGGAGATGGCATTTTGTCATTGTGCTGAAGTAGAAGATGGTGTCTTTGGAAAGACGTCAATTGCCATAGCTGAAGATCTTTTTTTTCTGCGTCGTGCTTCTTCTTCATGGTTTAGCCTCACCAGTAAGGAATATCTGTCAATGCCCTGTGTTCTTGTCTTTCAAATACACCTAGAAGTAGGCTTCAAGAAGAAAATGGGTCTGGGGTCGGAAGAATGTGGCCCAGTTTTGTCTTTCAATCAATTCCCGAGCAAGTTTGGATCTTTAGGATCATTTGGGGGATCTCGATCCCATTTAATCCGACGATCTGGATCACGATCATGATCCTGACAACGATTGATTTTTCATACATTCTGGACCATTTGATGCATTTTTGATCATAGGATCACGATCCTAGGATGTGGATTGTGATCCTAACAACCATGCTATGGGCACTAGATAACTGGTTCAGTGTGTTGTCCGTGCATTATGTAGCTTCTCCAGTTGAGATTCTTTTGGGTTATTCTATGTCCTGTATAAACTCAATGGTGTAACCTTCATTTGTTTCTAATTGTGATGACTATTGTGACTTGCAGTGTGAAGCAAATGATGGGTCCTGCGCCACATACTCAGCTTGATGCTGAGTTAGCTGCAGGGATGGGCTTGCCTGATAATGGTCCAAAGCTTATGTCTATGTGAGCTATCTGTTTCTGAGCCCATATGGATCGGGCCAGCCCTTTTCGTGCAGCGAGGATTATCTTTTTAAATTTTGTTGTTAGTTGGCTTATAAGTGTATATGCAGCTAGTGCTTTGATATGGGAATCTTTGTAGTTGCATTTGCTTGAGGAACGAGCAAGCGAGCCTGTTCAATAGACCTATCTGACTAGTGGTAGCTGATAAAAGGTGATCTCCAGATGGTTTTGGCTCCTACATATTAAGACAGGGCAAATGAGATTTTGTTTTTGAATTGAAATTGCGTGTTTTCTTGTGTTATGCATCTGAAATTTAAGTGTCTTCTAATTTGAGCCACGAAGAATTGACTGGTGCAAATGCGATTGATAGTACATTACCTTTTTTCTAAATTTGTAGCAGCTTAATGTGCTGCCTTCTTCTTTTCTAATTGCTGCTGTTGGGACTTATCTGTGGATGGATGGATAGTATATTTATTGGAGTTAAGAATAGATTATTCAGAGTCTTTGAGAAGATGTTGGGAGTTTGAATAGATGCTGGTCTGTTTATTAATTTGTGGGGTAGAATAGTTGTCACCATTACCGGTTCCCCTGAGTGAGGTGTCGATTCATTTCTCTTTTATGGATAGGATAGGATAAGTCCTCCTCCATGGCAGGTAGGCTTTTCGTAATTTTACCTTGGAGTATATGCAAGCATAGAGTTAAGGCCCCAAAGCTTCAAAATAGTACTTCTTGGAACATCTTCAGTTATATGCAGAGGACATTGCCTCTTCAAAAAGGTTGCTGTCTGTCTTCTTAGTGCCCCGAGTTTGGTGAATTTATGGGTACCTACATTCTCGTTCGTAAATGTGTGGCTGGAAAAACCTGTCTAGCATTATCTGACAATGAGTGTGATCTTCGGTTCAGATATGGTTGGGATATTGTCGAGCTCATTATTTGACATGGTAGGGTTCACACATCATGTATGTGCCACCCGACAGATTGGTGTTTAGACGATTTTTGCGTAGGATCAGTCTCGTGGATCATTGACATTAGCCCTACTTGCATGGTGGAAGTCTCGCATTTTGAACTTGATGCAATTGTTTACGTGGGGTGGATCACCGGTTTGGCCTCTCGTATCCTTGTGCTAAACATCATGGTAATTCTCTAGTGACCAGCTCAAATCCTTATGGGAATTACGGTTAAAAATTTAGTTTCACTTTGGGATTTGGACATTAATGAGATCTTTCATGTGTACATTTGGGCGTATTTCTGGAGCTCGTACCCGAAGTGTCTTGGGAGTAAACAATATATTTGGTATGGAGAAGTTTGTTTTTGCTTATGGAGCCATGTACGTCATGTGCTAGGTACTTCTCGAGGACTTAACTCCCGTTACTCGCTGTAGATTTTCTGATTCTCCTCGAATGATAGCACTTGCTATGTAGTGATGTGGACCAGAAGCTGTGATTTGAAAGTATCTAAATATCTTGCCATATGCCCGTTTTATTACGACATTTACCGAGGAAATGGTACTAGAACATGGCAAGCCATGGCTTTGGCATTCTCAGGTGAAGTCATCCTAATGCCTTCGATTCAGTGTTTGGCGTGAGAAGAGACTCGACTACTGGAATGTGTTCGACACGTGTATATTCAACCCAAAACTTTTGCCGTACTCATGGGAACCTTACATGATGGAGGAGAAGAAACAAATATTAAAATAAATTAGAAAAATATTAAATAATTATCATGTCAGCATCTGTCGCTGTTATGTTAGCATTGGCTAGCCAAAGTTGATTGGTTGAATGAACTGAGCTGGTATAAATGTAACAAATTTAGGATTTAATTGATAAAAAAAGTATAAAATTAGATTGATATAATTATAATAAATTTATAATTTTTTTAAAATAATTTCTCAACTTTTAACTGACAAGTTACAATATACGATTCATATTAGGCACTTACAGGTGCTACACCTTATAATTATAGAGGGGAACAGCAAAAGTCATGATTGAGCAACATATTTGAAGTGTGTATATATATATATTTGAAGTGTGTGTGTGTGTATATATATATATTTATTTATTTATTGTGATTTCCCGCTTCTATAACAAGTTGTCGTTAAAAAGGAATGAAACTAATCATTGAAAAGATCGTGAAACTCGATGGTTTGACTCGTTCATCCTTTAAGTGCCATAGCAGAAAAGTAGGGAGGAGAATCACACTTTTACGAAGCCTTTTGAGCTCCAGCTAGTTATGTAATCTGGGTGAGAAGATACATGATAGCTTTAGAGGGGAACAGCAAAAGTCATGATTGAGCAATTATTATCTCTGTTGTCTCCTAGTCTCCACTAATTAAAGTTGATCATGTTGTGTAATAAAGTGTGCGTTCATAGCGTCCTTTGACCCCTCCTTCCGTTTTTGTCCTTGGCGACGCAAGGAATCTACTTGCTTTTTAGGAAAACAGTGTTTTATGCATGGGATGAGCACCCCACACACGTTTAAAGTAAAGGGAAAAATCGAGTAGATGTCGTTTGATATGAGGTGAGCTTGACATCCTGTTTTTTTCTCTGATCCTGATAACGACTGAAATTACGGGGTTCGTGATCGTTATTAGAGAGAGATTGGAGCATCTTTGCTTAATTAGCAATCATTGGAGGGTGGATTTTATTTATCTGGTATTTTGTCGAACTGGATAAAGCAGTTTCAACTTTCATTCATGAACAATATACATTGAATTGTTCGTGCATAGACGCGCAATCGGGACATTTTTCGGGTGCCATCGTTGGGTTGATGTAGGCAAAGCAAACCAGAACACAAACCTCTATGAAAGATGCGAGATGGAAATTTAGTATGAGGTTAGATATGAAGAAAGTCGTCTTCCCGTTAATCCACTCTCTAAATCATTCCATTATTTTAATTGATGCTGGAGCTATGTTGTTTGCATCTAGACTACATACACACCTTGGAAAAGCCTTTAGTCTAGATTTAAGTGTCTGGTTATGTCTACACCAAGGAATGACCAGCTTTTAATTATTATCGACAGCTGATAAATATAGTTGACATGAGTAGAGTTTGATCATTATGAACAGAATTATGGATGACTCGAAGGGAATTGATAACTCGCAAGTGAAGTTATCGACGAGTGTCTAAAACTTTTTCAACAAAGTTTCTCGATAAAGTCATCGATATTGACGGCGAGCAACCGACACGAAGAAAGTCCGTTGGTTGGTTATGTTTTATCCGTTCGTAAGATAACTTCCAGTAGCCATCGAAAGGGATTTATCTGTGAAGTAACTTCTAGTAACTACCTGAAGGAGAGTTTTTATTCTTTCTAATTTAGTAACCGCCGTTCGTAAATGTTATAGATACCCCAAGTGTACTCTTTCTAAACCACATTCAATCAATAAAAGAACTCAATGTTCTCGTAAATTTATCTTTATCATTACTTTTTTTCAAATTTATCATTTTCGTACTTCAGTCGCAGTTTAGATTTTTTGTCATCGAATAAGTTCAGATGTGTATCTTAGTTGTAGTTTTTCGATTTTCGTCGTCGATTAAATTCCGTCATTGTATATCTTTACTATCTCACTTTATCGTCGATTTAATTCAGGCAAAGTGTTTTGTACTTCATCATTGATTAAATTTCAAAGAAGCATATCTATTATTTGTGATTCATTGAGACTCCTATTCGAAATTGCCACAGCACCCATCTCCTATTAATAAAAACTGAAGAATATATTTCGATAATTAGATATTTCGTAAACAAACATTTTATGCATAACATATTTTGGCATGCCCGATGGGACAACTTGTGATGCGATTTCAGGAAATTCAATACCGAGAACAAGTAATCATCCAGAGCCTCATAATGCCGCAGGTAACAATCCCAATGGCAGTGACAGATCTACGCACTACGGATCTTTAGCCCTTAAATGAATGATATAAGATTCCAACACGATAGGGTAGATTTCTCCCAATGTCTCACTAAAGATCAATCGAGAGAAGTTGCACATAATCCTCATATGTTGGCCACTATGAAATGATTTTTCGAAGAGCAGCAAAACGATATAGCCAATTATATTGTGAGTCACATGTTAGACGCGACCAGACAGGTCATCATCAATGCAATAAATGATGTTTTCTCGAGGTCGGGATGGTCTAGATAACCACCACTATGCAACATAGTGGTAACTGGATATATTCTTAGTCCCTGTTAATTTATTAATGATAATAGTGTCGGTCGAATTAGTCGACCCCTTGCAAAAATTACGTCAAGGCCTGGAATCTTCTAATCAAGGTTGATGTCGGTCAAAATTGAAAAAAATGGCGACAATAATTTGGCAAATCAAATTGGTCAACATGCCAGTCAATTTATCGAATGTTGAAGATATAACACCAATTCCACTCAACATGAATATTCCTATTAGGCCTAGCATGCTGAATAACCTTGATAATTTGGCAAGATCAAAGTTATTGCCTATATGGGGAAATGGCTACCCAAACCCATGGTCGAGCCTAGCACAGTTTGTCGAAATGGTCAACAACGATTAGGGTTAGACAAGGGTGTTATCATACCTTTTTTAGGAAACCACATCTTGAATGGATCAATAACTAATCTTTTCCAAGGGGCTTTAAAATCACTGAATTTGCTATTTTTATTGGCAAATATGAAGATTCAACTATTGAACTTCTTTGTCAACTTATAGATGTGGAGAAGCAGGGGCAAATAAGTTTTTAAGGTTTAGGTTATCTCTTTTGTCTTTGTCAAAAAATGATTTAACCTGGCACACAGATTTACCACCTAATTCAATGTGTAATTGAGTAGAAATGGAGAAAAAAATTTCCATTATCAATTTGTAGAATGATGCTTGAGGTATCGATTTCGTACTTGGCCACACTCTATCAATACAATAACAAGATGACTGATCAGTTTGTTGCTCGATTCAAAAGGTTTAGAAATAGACGCCTTATTTCACTCTCAGAGAAAGAATTCACGAATGGGGACCCTAATAATCTCATAGAATTATAGCCAAACAATTAAAGAAAAGAATTTGACTTTGGCTTTCAATGGATTGAATTCCAATCTAAGAGAAAAATTCGAAGGCTCAAATTTCACCAATTTATTTCAATTGTCAACGCAAGTGTATAAGTACGAGCAAGTATTGCTCGTACTTATACACTTGCGTTGACAATTGAAATAAATTGGTGAAATTTGAGCCTTCGAATTTTTCTCTTAGATTGGAATTCAATCCATTGAAAGCCAAAGTCAAATTCTTTTCTTTAATTGTTTGGCTATAATTCTATGAGATTATTAGGGTCCCCATTCGTGAATTCTTTCTCTGAGAGTGAAATAAGGCGTCTATTTCTAAACCTTTTGAATCGAGCAACAAACTGATCAGTCATCTTGTTATTGTATTGATAGAGTGTGGCCAAGTACGAAATCGATACCTCAAGCATCATTCTACAAATTGATAATGGAATTTTTTTCTCCATTTCTACTCAATTACACATTGAATTAGGTGGTAAATCTGTGTGCCAGGTTAAATCATTTTTTGACAAAGACAAAAGAGATAACCTAAACCTTAAAAACTATTTGCCCCTGCTTCTCCACATCTATAAGTTGACAAAGAAGTTCAATAGTTGAATCTTCATATTTGCCAATAAAAATAGCAAATTCAGTGATTTTAAAGCCCCTTGGAAAAGATTAGTTATTGATCCATTCAAGATGTGGTTTCCTAAAAAAGGTATGATAACACCCTTGTCTAACCCTAATCGTTGTTGACCATTTCGACAAACTGTGCTAGGCTCGACCATGGGTTTGGGTAGCCATTTCCCCATATAGGCAATAACTTTGATCTTGCCAAATTATCAAGGTTATTCAGCATGCTAGGCCTAATAGGAATATTCATGTTGAGTGGAATTGGTGTTATATCTTCAACATTCGATAAATTGACTGGCATGTTGACCAATTTGATTTGCCAAATTATTGTCGCCATTTTTTTCAATTTTGACCGACATCAACCTTGATTAGAAGATTCCAGGCCTTGACGTAATTTTTGCAAGGGGTCGACTAATTCGACCGACACTATTATCATTAATAAATTAACAGGGACTAAGAATATATCCAGTTACCACTATGTTGCATAGTGGTGGTTATCTAGACCATCCCGACCTCGAGAAAACATCATTTATTGCATTGATGATGACCTGTCTGGTCGCGTCTAACATGTGACTCACAATATAATTGGCTATATCGTTTTGCTGCTCTTCGAAAAATCATTTCATAGTGGCCAACATATGAGGATTATGTGCAACTTCTCTCGATTGATCTTTAGTGAGACATTGGGAGAAATCTACCCTATCGTGTTGGAATCTTATATCATTCATTTAAGGGCTAAAGATCCGTAGTGCGTAGATCTGTCACTGCCATTGGGATTGTTGCCTGCGGCATTATGAGGCTCTGGATGATTACTTGTTCTCGGTATTGAATTTCCTGAAATCGCATCACAAGTTGTCCCATCGGGCATGCCAAAATATGTTATGCATAAAATGTTTGTTTACGAAATATCTAATTATCGAAATATATTCTTCAGTTTTTATTAATAGGAGATGGGTGCTGTGGCAATTTCGAATAGGAGTCTCAATGAATCACAAATAATAGATATGCTTCTTTGAAATTTAATCAATGATGAAGTACAAAACACTTTGCCTGAATTAAATCGACGATAAAGTGAGATAGTAAAGATATACAATGACGGAATTTAATCGACGACGAAAATCGAAAAACTACAACTAAGATACACATCTGAACTTATTCGATGACAAAAAATCTAAACTGCGACTGAAGTACGAAAATGATAAATTTGAAAAAAAGTAATGATAAAGATAAATTTACGAGAACATTGAGTTCTTTTATTGATTGAATGTGTTTTAGAAAGAGTACACTTGGGGTATCTATAACATTTACGAACGGCGGTTACTAAATTAGAAAGAATAAATAACTCTCCTTCAGGTAGTTACTAGAAGTTACTTCACAGATAAATCCCTTTCGATGGCTACTGGAAGTTATCTTACGAACGGATAAAACATAACCAACCAACGGACTTTCTTCGTGTCGGTTGCTCGCCGTCAATATCGATGACTTTATCGAGAAACTTTGTTGAAAAAGTTTTAGACACTCGTCGATAACTTCACTTGCGAGTTATCAATTCCCTTCGAGTCATCCATAATTCTGTTCATAATGATCAAACTCTACTCATGTCAACTATATTTATCAGCTGTCGATAATAATTAAAAGCTGGTCATTCCTTGGTGTAGACATAACCAGACACTTAAATCTAGACTAAAGGCTTTTCCAAGGTGTGTATGTAGTCTAGATGCAAACAACATAGCTCCAGCATCAATTAAAATAATGGAATGATTTAGAGAGTGGATTAACGGGAAGACGACTTTCTTCATATCTAACCTCATACTAAATTTCCATCTCGCATCTTTCATAGAGGTTTGTGTTCTGGTTTGCTTTGCGTACATCAACCCAACGATGGCACCCGAAAAATGTCCCGATTGCGCGTCTATGCACGAACAATTCAATGTATATTGTTCATGAATGAAAGTTGAAACTGCTTTATCCAGTTCGACAAAATACCAGATAAATAAAATCCACCCTCCAATGATTGCTAATTAAGCAAAGATGCTCCAATCTCTCTCTAAATAACGATCACGAACCCCGTAATTTCAGTCGTTATCAGGATCAGAGAAAAAAACAGGATGTCAAGCTCACCTCATATCAAACGACATCTACTCGATTTTTCCCTTTACTTTAAACGTGTGTGGGGGTGCTCATCCCATGCATAAAAACACTGTTTTCCTAAAAAGCAAGTAGATTCCTTGCGTCGCCAAGGACAAAAACGGAAGGAGGGGTCAAAGGACGCTATGAACGCACACTTTATTACACAACATGATCAACTTTAATTAGTGGAGACTAGGAGACAACAGAGATAATAATTGCTCAATCATGACTTTTGCTGTTCCCCTCTAAAGCTATCATGTATCTTCTCACCCAGATTACATAACTAGCTGGAGCTCAAAAGGCTTCGTAAAAGTGTGATTCTCCTCCCTACTTTTCTGCTATGGCACTTAAAGGATGAACGAGTCAAACCATCGAGTTTCACGATCTTTTCAATGATTAGTTTCATTCCTTTTTAACGACAACTTGTTATAGAAGCGGGAAATCACAATAAATAAATAAATATATATATATACACACACACACACTTCAAATATATATATATACACACTTCAAATATGTTGCTCAATCATGACTTTTGCTGTTCCCCTCTATAATTATAAGGTGTAGCACCTGTAAGTGCCTAATATGAATCGTATATTGTAACTTGTCAGTTAAAAGTTGAGAAATTATTTTAAAAAAATTATAAATTTATTATAATTATATCAATCTAATTTTATACTTTTTTTATCAATTAAATCCTAAATTTGTTACATTTATACCAGCTCAGTTCATTCAACCAATCAACTTTGGCTAGCCAATGCTAACATAACAGCGACAGATGCTGACATGATAATTATTTAATATTTTTCTAATTTATTTTAATATTTGTTTCTTCTCCTCCATCATGTAAGGTTCCCATGAGTACGGCAAAAGTTTTGGGTTGAATATACACGTGTCGAACACATTCCAGTAGTCGAGTCTCTTCTCACGCCAAACACTGAATCGAAGGCATTATGATGACTTCACCTGAGAATGCCAAAGCCATGGCTTGCCATGTTCTAGTACCATTTCCTCGGTAAATGTCGTAATAAAACGGGCATATGGCAAGATATTTAGATACTTTCAAATCACA
Source organism: Psidium friedrichsthalianum (assembly GCA_019149425.1). Classification (NCBI taxonomy): domain Eukaryota; kingdom Viridiplantae; phylum Streptophyta; class Magnoliopsida; order Myrtales; family Myrtaceae; genus Psidium; species Psidium friedrichsthalianum. The sequence goes on from JAGVVM010006820.1 coordinate 25,818, forward strand.
GCTTCTGGTCCACATCACTACATAGCAAGTGCTATCATTCGAGGAGAATCAGAAAATCTACAGCGAGTAACGGGAGTTAAGTCCTCGAGAAGTACCTAGCACATGACGTACATGGCTCCATAAGCAAAAACAAACTTCTCCATACCAAATATATTGTTTACTCCCAAGACACTTCGGGTACGAGCTCCAGAAATACGCCCAAATGTACACATGAAAGATCTCATTAATGTCCAAATCCCAAAGTGAAACTAAATTTTTAACCGTAATTCCCATAAGGATTTGAGCTGGTCACTAGAGAATTACCATGATGTTTAGCACAAGGATACGAGAGGCCAAACCGGTGATCCACCCCACGTAAACAATTGCATCAAGTTCAAAATGCGAGACTTCCACCATGCAAGTAGGGCTAATGTCAATGATCCACGAGACTGATCCTACGCAAAAATCGTCTAAACACCAATCTGTCGGGTGGCACATACATGATGTGTGAACCCTACCATGTCAAATAATGAGCTCGACAATATCCCAACCATATCTGAACCGAAGATCACACTCATTGTCAGATAATGCTAGACAGGTTTTTCCAGCCACACATTTACGAACGAGAATGTAGGTACCCATAAATTCACCAAACTCGGGGCACTAAGAAGACAGACAGCAACCTTTTTGAAGAGGCAATGTCCTCTGCATATAACTGAAGATGTTCCAAGAAGTACTATTTTGAAGCTTTGGGGCCTTAACTCTATGCTTGCATATACTCCAAGGTAAAATTACGAAAAGCCTACCTGCCATGGAGGAGGACTTATCCTATCCTATCCATAAAAGAGAAATGAATCGACACCTCACTCAGGGGAACCGGTAATGGTGACAACTATTCTACCCCACAAATTAATAAACAGACCAGCATCTATTCAAACTCCCAACATCTTCTCAAAGACTCTGAATAATCTATTCTTAACTCCAATAAATATACTATCCATCCATCCACAGATAAGTCCCAACAGCAGCAATTAGAAAAGAAGAAGGCAGCACATTAAGCTGCTACAAATTTAGAAAAAAGGTAATGTACTATCAATCGCATTTGCACCAGTCAATTCTTCGTGGCTCAAATTAGAAGACACTTAAATTTCAGATGCATAACACAAGAAAACACGCAATTTCAATTCAAAAACAAAATCTCATTTGCCCTGTCTTAATATGTAGGAGCCAAAACCATCTGGAGATCACCTTTTATCAGCTACCACTAGTCAGATAGGTCTATTGAACAGGCTCGCTTGCTCGTTCCTCAAGCAAATGCAACTACAAAGATTCCCATATCAAAGCACTAGCTGCATATACACTTATAAGCCAACTAACAACAAAATTTAAAAAGATAATCCTCGCTGCACGAAAAGGGCTGGCCCGATCCATATGGGCTCAGAAACAGATAGCTCACATAGACATAAGCTTTGGACCATTATCAGGCAAGCCCATCCCTGCAGCTAACTCAGCATCAAGCTGAGTATGTGGCGCAGGACCCATCATTTGCTTCACACTGCAAGTCACAATAGTCATCACAATTAGAAACAAATGAAGGTTACACCATTGAGTTTATACAGGACATAGAATAACCCAAAGAATCTCAACTGGAGAAGCTACATAATGCACGGACAACACACTGAACCAGTTATCTAGTGCCCATAGCATGGTTGTTAGGATCACAATCCACATCCTAGGATCGTGATCCTATGATCAAAAATGCATCAAATGGTCCAGAACGTATGAAAAATCAATCGTTGTCAGGATCATGATCGTGATCCAGATCGTCGGATTAAATGGGATCGAGATCCCCCAAATGATCCTAAAGATCCAAACTTGCTCGGGAATTGATTGAAAGACAAAACTGGGCCACATTCTTCCGACCCCAGACCCATTTTCTTCTTGAAGCCTACTTCTAGGTGTATTTGAAAGACAAGAACACAGGGCATTGACAGATATTCCTTACTGGTGAGGCTAAACCATGAAGAAGAAGCACGACGCAGAAAAAAAAGATCTTCAGCGATGGCAATTGACGTCTTTCCAAAGACACCATCTTCTACTTCAGCACAATGACAAAATGCCATCTCCTGATTTCTCTTTTTCTCGTAATTTTATTTCCCCGTTCTTCACTCCACGATTGAGCTGTTGTTAATCAACCACTCGATAAACACATCCATAATGTTTTATTTTCCTTTCTTCAATCTTCTTGCTTGTCATATATGTTTAATTGTCATATTTTTCCTCCGCCTTCCTAATACTCCTATTTCCTTTTGTTGTTTTTTTATCCCTGTTTGGTGAACGACAGTTCTTATTTCTTCAATCTTCTTACGTTTAGCAGTGTTGGCATCTATGTTTAATTGTCTTATCTTTCCTCCTCCTTCCTAATACTCCTGTTTTCTTTTCGTCGTTTTTTTATCCGTGTTTGGAGAATAAAAGTTCTTATTTCTTCATTTTCACGTTCAGATTACTCTATGTGCTAACCTATTAATACTGGTAAATGGACTTTTGAGAAATTATGTGTTCTAATACTCAAACTGTGACCTTCTCTATTGCATGTATTTAGCTTCATTTCTCCCTTTTGGAGTTAAATGTATGTAACAATGTATAAAAAGAGAAAATTCCAAAATTTAAGTCTCAAAAGACTAAAGGAGTTGTGTAAATCTTAGATAGGTCCACATATTCTAGAACCAACAGGCACAAAAAAAAGAAAAGGATGGCAGTAATCCCAACATAACTCAAGTCCTAAATACAAAACCAGAGAGTTGCAAAATGGTGGATTGCAATATCATACTAAATTACTCTGGGCAAATTAGACTAAGAGATCCCACACAATAACTAGTTTAGTATGCCACTGGTTGACAGCGGCAAGGATAGGCCTGATCCAGGAATCATCTCACTAACACCATTGGCATCTGAGCAATTAGGAATCTTCCACAAGATTATGCAACAATATCTGCAAAAACGATAGGAAAATCGAGTAATCAGCTTTACAAACCGTTTCTTGTGGCGCTTGGTCTTGAAATGCTCATCCCTTGTAGCGACATTCGGAAAATATCGGCTGAAAAGTAAGAAAACCCAATCACACATAAGCAATCCCAAAACCCCAATCAGGCAAAGAAACCAATAAAAGTCCACAACTTGATTTATTTTCCCAAGTAAGAAACCTCGTTCCAATAATCTGCGCATAATTAACAACCAAATGAAAAAATTGCAAAACAGGTGAAGACCATCGGAGGACAATCGTAAGCTAACCTAAGTTGAAGTCTAATACTTGTTCAAAGGTTTTAGAAGCTATTCTCATAAATCTAGCGGCTGCATCGAATGATATCCGTAATTAACTCAAAGAAGGAAAATTTTCTCTTCAAAAACACACACGAGCACCCACTCGCAGTGCACGCAATAGTACTGGCCCATCCCGGGGAGATCCTCATCCACGGCCAACGGCTGTCGCTGCTCATCCGGCTTCTTCAGCTCCTCATACACGGCGTCGTCGCGTGCGAAACTCGCGGGAGTCAAAGAAAAACAGTAGTCCACACAAAGCACCATCACAGACGATCAAATTTACCGACACAAAAATCGCAGGCAATCGCAAGAAAAGAGCAAATTCGAGCAGGGGAACACAAAAAAAGTAAAAAAAAGGATATCTTTGAGCAGGAACTTGGTGCGACGAGCAGTTTTGTGGGAGAGGCGTCTCTTCTTCACTTTCCTGTGCGGGCATTTACCTCCCATGGCGTCGGATTTCTGCTCCCCCGGTGGTGTCGCCCGGTGGTGGTCGCCCGGGGAATCGGGTTGAAGGTTTTGAGGGATTTCGAAACCCTAGAAACGACGGTGGAACGTGGAAGCGAAAAACCTAAGATAATACAAACGTCAACAAGAATGGGAGGCCCAAAAAGCAAGCCCAAATATTGACCGTCTAGTAATTGGGGCCAAAACAAGAATATGGGCCTTGATGGCCCAAAATGAAGCCCAAAAATGTAGCCACAGTTGCCGGCGAATTTGGGGCGCCTTTCAACAGGCCCCACGGCCGTCTTCACTGACTTCATGTTCGACTTTTCTTTTCTGCTTCTCCTTCTTCTTCTTCTCTTTTTGAGATAAGTGAATCAGGAATCTTAAAACTTGTGGAAAACGTGTAAATTAGTCTTGAAAGTGTCGAAAGGTGTAATCAATTTCTAAAACTTGTCTAATTGATACAATCAAGTCTCTTCGTTAACTCTATTCAGTTCACAAGCGGTACATTTGTGACGTGATTATGTTAGTGCTATTAAGACATCGGAAAAATTTTGAGAATTCCAAAAGACAAAATAAAGAAAAGATAGAATTATACTAAAAAAAATAAAAGAAAAAAATAGATAAGAATCTAAAATAACAAAGTAGCTAAAAATGCGAGTGCTCAATCTCATCGGACGAGCCACCGCCATCGACCGTGATGGCAACGGAGGAGCAACGTCGTCGTGCTATGAATTTGACCGTCTGATCTTCACCGGCAATATGGGGCTCCTCAGCACCTTGCACGAGATCCTTAAAAAAAAAAAAAAGGAAAAAAATCACTTTAGTGACAATTCCAATTTAAATCGCCAAAAACCTCAACGTAGTCATATATACCCTAAAATGGTGTGGCTCATTAGTGTGCCCAATCAGCATACGTACCCTAAAACGACGTTTTCTACATGTTTTGCCCCAGTGATAAACCCTATTCGATTTTCCCCTAAATTCAAAGCCCCAATTCGGTTTTCCCCCAAAATTCGAGATACCAATTCAGAACCAGAATATGATAGTCACATCGGAGTATGCTTATTCAGAATCATTTTTCACACAAACTTCAACCCCAGCTGTCGGACTTAAGCTCACCAAAACAGAGCAAGGAGGCGTTGGCCACGAATTGGTGTTCAAAACCAGAGAGCAAGAATCCTGGAAACCTCTTCGCCGGCGAAGAAGGACTGAGCCGAGAAACAGAGCAAAACAGTGAGATTTGTGGCGCGGCTTGGAAATGTGAACTAAACTGGGTCGTTTTGTTTATTTTGCAGTCCAACGTGAACGAAGAATTTTCCATGTTGGACTTTCAATTTCTTTTTTAAGAAAAAGCCACTTCGGAGCAAAAAGTTAATTTGAAACGCCACGTAGGATTTTGGCAGGAATTTTTGTTTGGAGGCACTTAAAAGGGCAGATATGGCAACACTTCTTATCTAAAAATCAACTTTTTGTTAAAAGTTGATTTTTCTACTTTTGAAAAGAATTAATTTTTTTTGTTTACTTCTTCAAGTAGCAGC
>JAGVVM010006821.1:0-14213 GCA_019149425.1 Psidium friedrichsthalianum
CGCTTCTCTCTTCTCTAACTTTCATTTCCCTACCCATCCTTCTCGATCAGGCCATCGATTCTGCTTCTCCATCAAAATCACGCTATTGTCTTCATTAGGTTGCTGACTTAGTCTCTCTTTCTTTCTCTATCCTTTTCAAATCCCAAGAAAAGGGGTGGAAAAACGCTTTCTATGTGTTTTGTAGTGTTCAATTCCGCAGCACCTTGTCTTTAGAAACTTTCCCAATTTTGGCCAATATTTAATAGTGCCTACCATGGACGTCCATTCGATATGATTATTTCAATTTCCATCGTCATCAATGAGCGAAGTCGTCATCAAGTGCACAGGTAGTTGTGACCCAGAGTTGAGTATGATTGGGTGATGCAGTTATGTTTCTCCGCAATTCAAGTTGTTTTTCCACACAATTTTATCAAGGTTATGCGAAATAGTGGTGTCGATTTTTCTAATCATGAGATTTTTCGTGGTTGTGTCCTGAACCACTCCGATGTATCAGCATCCCTTATATAGTGAGAGGTTTAACATGGCACTTTGGTCGCGGGACTTTGAAAGAAAATTGTACTTTGTCCATATGCAACTGGACGGGCCAGCTTGAAAGGAATGTTCAGGGATATTTATGGATATTAGTTAAGAGTTAGTAGGTGGTTATAAATAAGGGAAATTAGGGTTATGTTGGCGTCTCTCATACTTTTATAAAATAGAGCGATCAATGCCTATTTTATCAAGTTATAAAGTAAGACCTAGATTGTCCAATATGGGTTGAAAACCCATATTTTAACTCATATTATTAAAGATGGGTTAGTCAATACTCTAATAAATGGGTTGTCAACATGTATGAATTTTAAGTCTAATTATATGTGTGTTGTAAATGGTTTTGTCTTTGAACTCTTTCACGAGACCAAACCCAACCCATTTACAATTCACTTAGTTTTATAAAATTTATTGTTTTATATCTTTTACACGAATCTTTTATTTTTTATTTTTACTATAAGAGAAAGAAAGAAAAATTAAAAATTAATTTTGAAAATAATAATAACTATTCAAAGAAGTAGAATGCGAATGCCTCCCCCCCCCCCCCCCCAGTCGAATGTCACCCCCCTTCGCCAATTGCCGGTTTCCATCTCCAGCGATCAAAATAAAAGGAAAATAAAATAAAAATAAAATGAAATGAAATAATGTTTTTAAAAAGATTAAAAAAATAAAAAAAAATTCAAAAATTTTTCATTAGATTTGTATTGCATGAAATTTTTTTAGTAGTCTTAAAAAATTATAAGAATAAATATTTCATGATTTGATTAAATATAAAATTATTTAATTAATACGGGTATGGTTTCTTTAGATTTGTACTGCATGAAAATGGGTCAAATGGGTCAGACCATATTCAATCCAACCCGCCCCATTTGACACATCTAAATAAGATATGTCATTCACTATTTCTCTCTTCCTTGAAGATATCGGATATTTTTAACAAAAGGGCTCTCTTGAATTAATTTGAGAGTAAAAATGCTTCATACACCAAATATTTGTTCAAAGTTAGTGTATTAGGTGATATTATACTATTTATTGCATTTTCAGATTAAATGTTTTATCTTGTAAAACGAGAACTCGAAATATAAGTATTTGTTTAAATTTATATTCGTACTACTCGAGAGAGAGGATCTGGTGAATGTTTTAAGTTGAATTATGTTTGCAAGAAAAGTCTTAGTTGTCGAACAAAAAAAAAGTCCTAGTCAAAAAATTGACCCTCTCAAAGAGGCTTGACTTAATTGAACCAATGATCCTCTGGTCGCCAGTCGTCCACCATTACATAGCAATAAAGACGGGGCCCCGCCGCCGTAAAATCCGTAGCTACAAAATTACTGAGGACTGCCTCGGAATTAGGAGAAATTCAGTGTTACTTGACGAATCCAGCCAAAACATTAAGTTCACACTTGTAAAACAATGCGATAATCTATCCGTTTAATTTGTTGATGTCATAACTAACATGATAGACGATATTAGGTACAATTATCTCCAACAAAAGCAAGTCATGTACGAAAATAATCTTGAATGGCTTGAAAATATTAAAATCGTGATATTCCCGATAGATGAAACTTCTGTGTTTTGTGTAGGGTAAATTGAGTTTCATGTGAAGATATGGTAACACATTCATGCTCATGCTACTTTAATTTTTATAGACTAAAAGCTTCGTAATCAAAGGCCAAATTTTCCCGATTCCCATTGTAATTTCTTAAAAACCCCATTTTCCTCATCCACACCACTATACCCTAATGCCCGAGCACATGAATTCCTAATCTCTCTCACTCATTGCTAGCCATTTTGACTATACACACACATATATAGGTCACGGTGACAAAGACCGTTGGGTCTGTACATATAAATATATGAGGCTATGACCACAGTGACAAAGATGGTGGTAGGCAGTGCCGAAGGTCTAGCATAGAGCTCGGGACTAGAGAGGGTACGATTCTAAATAAAGGGTTTTTGGTAGGTGGGTGAAAGGGTACTTTTTAACAAAAATTGGTAACTTTATATAAAGTGACAACATTAACTGCAGATGAGCCTCACTAGTAATAAGAGTGATGGTTTAAAAAGTTGAGGGTATAGAGTGATACTGGAGTAGAAGTTGGGTAGTATTCTTGAATTCATCCTGACGAATATAATACTTAATAGATATATCAAACCCCTTTGTAGATAATTAAAGTTCTTTTGAGGAAATTGTTTGTTAAATGTAGTATCAGAGTACAGGTTAAAGATTCGAGCAACAATCTTTCTTTTCTTTTTCTTTTTTTCGTCGGAACAATCTTTCTTGTTGATTTGTTAGTTTTCTTGACATTGTCTACAATTGCCTGTTTAATATAATTTCATTCATGTCATATGCTTCATGTGTAGGGTCATGCGCACAAGCGAGGAGGATTGTTAAAAAAAAATTATATGTTATATAGATAAATCCGTCTACTTCATGGGTTAAACTTTTGAGAAAGTATGTTTCCTAGGACAATCCCTAATACATGCTCTTCCTGCCCCACTTCCTAAAATTAGAAATAGAATTTAAAAAAAAAAATCTTTCCAAAACCCTGCTCCGGCAGTCACGTAAAGAGTCTGAAAAAAGTGAGGCTCATGGTTCACTTGGTTAGGTACATCTGCTATAGCTACTAACTTTGGTGTCTTTTTCTTTGGGAGACTCAGTCCAACTTCATGTGGAAGAAACTTTCACCTTCATAAGCAGCCTCAAAAACCTTAAAAAAAAAACAGAGAGAGAGAGAGAGACCGAGCTATAGCCCTCGAGTAAAAGCTCAAATGGCTTCTGTGGTTCTCGCACTCACTAACTGTCCTTTTCATCCCCTCTATATATGAATCTTGCTCTTCTCCTGTTCTCTTGCCACACCAATCTCTTCTTTTCTTTTCTCCAAGAAGATGGAATTAGGCGAAGACAGGAGGAGCTTGAAGGACCACAGGATGGAGGACGAAGACTTGGAAGAGGAGGAGGAGGAGGAGGAGGAAGACGAAGAGGAGAGCAGCGAAGCCGATAGGAAGAGATCGAGGGCGGCCGCCGGTAGGTCTAGCAAGAAAAGTGGATCATGCAGAGGATGGGCGCCACCGCCACCCTGCCAGGCGGAGAATTGCTCCTCCGACATGGCCGACGCCAAGCGGTACCACCGCCGGCACAAAGTCTGCGAGTTTCATGCCAAGGCGCCGGTCGTTGTGGTCGCTGGTCTCCAGCAGCGGTTTTGCCAACAATGTAGCAGGTCAGAAACCCTAAAATTTCATGTTCGCGTCAAGGATCCTCCGACTCGTTTCATGACGAATTATTTGAATTGGGTAGATCTCCCTCGATTGGAAATTTAGAAGTAGATAAATGGTTTAGATTCTTTCCGCTACCGCGCAATTTCTTGTGCGCGAAATCTTACTAATTCATGAACTAAAAGGAAAAAGTTATCGCTCTACACCTTTGATCTATGATCTTGTCTTCTTATTTATACTAAACATCACACACTTGACACCTTAAACAGTACCCAGGAAAAGGCGAGAGATATACAATTTTTGTGTCATTAAATTATCCGAAAAAGTACCCGTTTTTTCAGCAATGATTTGAACTGTCGAAGACTCACGTTTTTCATACAGGTCAAAGAATGAAAGAAAGACCTCCTAAAAGCCAAAAATACAACCAATGCTGCAAGAGAGAGAGTGACAGAAAATTGCTGGGATTGAAAGTTCAAAGCTTCAGCTTCACCACTTCAAAGAAAAGCCTATTTTTTCTCCAAGAAAACCTATTCTAAAATCGTCCTAAGACTCAAACCTTAATGGCTCTTCTTCACATGAATGAACAGGAAAGCTAAGAGATAGGGTACGTTCATCTAAGTGTCACGCCTGGTCAAGATTTGTATTCTAGAAAAAAAAGGAAAAACACTCACAAAGGTCGCTCTTTTATCATGCATTTTGTCCTTATTGACACTTTCTTTCTCTAAAGCAGAAGGGCTTTTTTTTTTCTTGGTGTCGGTTTTGGTTGGTTTTTCAAGAGGTTTCACAAGGATCGTGTTGGAGACCAGAGAATTTAGGAGAGAAACTAATCAAAGGGGCTAAGTAAAGAAGAGGGGGTTTAGTGGAATGATGTGCAATTTAAGAATGTGTACATGTGAGATTGACGAAACTCCATGAACAAAAAACGTAATGCCTCCGGCACATTATTTGGCGACGGAGGGCCACAAGCTTTTGAAAGTTCACGTGATGGCAAATTGCCGAAAGGATGCCGAAAGGGTGAGACTCTGGAACATAGTAGTTCCATAGTTACATGACTAAGAGGAAAATCAACAATCGAGACATGATTTTTTATGAGAAACCGAAAACATAGATTTCCTGACATGATATTATCTCATTACTTGAATGTGCGAACCTTACTCCAGAAGTTTGAAGGGTCAGAAAACAGATCGATATATATTAAAGTAGAATCTATTCGAACTCCTGAATTTCGAAGTAGCGCATTCTACTTACGAATCTTCAAACAGTGATATTTTACTCCTTCATAATTATATAGGAACAAGTCAATTTCATTCTAAACTTTGAAAAGGAACACTTTACTAATCCTCAACTTTCATTTTTATGCCTGCGATACATCCTATTAAAATATGAAATTTTTAAGGGGAAAATGGGAACTAAGCTGAGGGCGTAAGTGGTTTCCCGAAAATGAAGCTTGAGGGTAGTAACAGTGCTACTCCTTGAAATGGGTATGAAAGTGCAACATAATGAACATTTGAGCGGATCAAGAGTGAACCCTTTGAAGTTTAAGGTGTAAAGTACAACACCTCCGAGATTTAGGAGACTGCAAATTGAACTTCCCTATATTTACTGCAAATCCTTTACATATTTCATATGCTTATTATATCTGCAATCATGGAATACATTCATATAATATGAAGCTTAATAAGAAGTCCTGAGTTTGGCACCATGGACAGTTGTCTTGTTTACTAATAATGCAAGAAGACTCCATGCTTAATAATTGTGGCTAAAGTTACTGTTCATTCAAGCAGACAAACTCAGAGAAAACCTCAGAACTCAATTTCATAGTGTACCTCAGACATATGCAATTGTTTCGAGTCGAATCTCTCTCCAAACTTTGATTCGTACGTTAGCCTTAACAGATAAAGGTAAAGAAAGAACCAAGCAACCCTGCAAAGGAGAAGTCGCATCAAACTGCTTCCTGTACTGTCTGTTTTGAGGAAACGGAGTGAGTTTGTTTGGGATTGCATCAATCTTTACCTGTTATTACTTCTCAAGCGAGTCCAAGCTCCGGCCAAAAATTATGTCCATTACCTTGGCCTAATGGATTCATCTTGCAAGTTGTTAACATTTGTATAGGTTTTTCCTTCTTGAAAAGGGTTCTGCTACATGTCCCAGGTTCCACGAGCTGTCGGAGTTTGACGAAGCCAAAAGGAGCTGCCGGAGGAGGTTGGCTGGGCACAATGAGCGGCGGCGCAAAAGCTCCTATGATTATCAAGGAGAAGGCTCAAACTGAAAAATAAGAAGCAAGACTTTCATGAAGCCAGAGTTAAAGCAAGAGGGGAAGAATATCTTCCCCTACTCATCAAGTGCTCCCTTTTACAACCGAATTGGGGCTCCAATTAAGACCCGAATTCCAGTTATGTGATCTTCTAAGCATGCTCTCTCTCTTCTGTCAATGCTCAACTCTTTGATTGTCGCAATGTTTAAGCAATGTTTTTGAACTGGATGTTGCATTCATGCATTTGTTTCAAAGGGTATGCTTAAAGTATCATTTCAGCCATCTCTTTTCGCCTTTTTTCTTGTCGCAAACTGTTTACAATGAATATTTGATTTCTCACAACGCCAAAGCAACAAATTCTTTCTGTATGGTGCTATCATAAAATTACAATAGGCATCGTGGTAGAAAGATATGAAAATATTTAGCTTGGATAACCCCTTTTGCTTGGAATATATGCGTATAAAATTGATTGAGTGGCGTCGGAGATATATCTATTAAGGGACTAGCAAGAAAACTCAGTTATTTGTTAACTAGGGTTCAAAGATTCGATAAATAGGTTTTCATTCAAATCAACGTCAATTGTAACCCCTAGCCCTCCAAGCTAATGATGTAGGCTTGCTTCTCGCTACCCGGCCTATTCCCAGCTCCAAGTTAGGCTATAGTTTTCTGAATTTTCAATTCTTGCACGCATGCGAATATTCGATGTCTCTCTCTATGCTTTCCTAAAGGTTAACTTTTTTTGGGTAAATTTATTGGACACCTTGCATAATTGTGGATTGGTTTGATTGATGTGATTCCACCTCCTTCATCTGCACATAGCCGTTTTGTTTTTTTCCCGCCCCGAGTTTCGCAGTTGCATAATTGTACGGATGAAGCACTTGACACGATACTTGAGATCGAGAGAGAGAAAATTGAAGGATATGCAAGAAAAACAATCTGTCTACTGTTACTTACTATTTCAGCTGTAGCAACAGGGTAGACAACTGAAAGAACTGTGGATCTGTCCTCTGGTACATGACATGATAATGCTTAATTAGCATATCTTACTACCTTGATTAGTAACATGAACCTTTATAATATAAGTGGTTTTTGTGGGATCCCTATAGCATGTATTTGTGTACTTTAACCCACGCAGGACATACAATAATTTGCACGTGAATGTTCGATGCCGATTAGTCTTGTTTGTTTCCAACAATTTAGTGGTTAGGCAATCGATATGGATGTGGGATCTAAGTGTCCAAAACATGCTTAGATCTCCACTTCGCGAAGCACGAACAATTTCATGTCGAGGGGACAACTCTTTTAGTTGAAAAAGTCACCTGCATTTTCACAGTTACAACTGTTTTAGTAAATCATTACTACATTTATTTGATTGATTCACCAGCATCACATTTGATTTAAGTCATTACCTTTGTTTATTTGATCGACTCACCAACATCGCATTTGATTAAGTTCTCCACTCCTGTGAAGTCACCAGCTCTTATTTGAAATAGCTTACCAACTTTTATATGTTTTCTTTGACATTTATGACCGTTTTTATATTAACATTTCAGCTTTATTATCTTATGAATCTTTATTTGTGAAACTTATCCACATTTTGAAAATTTACTAACTAATGTAAAACTTGATACCTTAAAACTAAACCATAGCTTAATCAGGAAAAGGAATTAGTCACTCGAGTTAAAGTTGATAATCTGATATAAGAGTTAAACAATTTTAAAATGTTGGTAAGCTATGCGAATAGAAATTAGTATATTATTAGAAACGGAAGTAATTTACAAACAATCAAATAAGCATTGGTGTTCCCTCTCCCCTTAGTGTAGCTTATGACCTGTAGCATTATTCAACATCTACGTTAGGCTTTTTAATCCTGGTGTAGGTTATTTGGTAAAGAAAGCAAACATTTGTAATAAATCATATAGTGTTTGGTAATGCACTAGTTAGTAACTTAATCAAAAAGAAGTTTGTGAGTACTCAAATTTAGTTTGGTAATTTGATTTAAGAGTTGGTAAATTTAATTTGCTGGTAAGGTATGCAAATAAAACTTAGCAAATTATTACAAAAGTGGGTAATTAAACAACCTAATAAATGCTTGAAAATAACTCAAATAAGAGTTCCATAGAATCCAATTGGTAAATTGATAAGATTTGATAGTTCTACAAAGTTGGTAAGTTATGCAAATAACAGTTGGTAAGAAATTCGAAAAGCTAGCAATTTGCAAACAACCACATAGTTGTTGGTAAATAACTCAAACAAATTAGTTGGTTAGGTAATTAGTTGGCAACTTTATTGGAGAAAAATTGGTAAATTACATAAATCAAGGATGGTAATTTCATATAACAGTTAATTTAATGTTTGTCAGCTACATAATTAGAAGTAACTAAGTTGTTTGAAAAGTCGGTGATATGCAAACGAAGATAAGTAACTAGAATAACAGGTGTATCACAAAATTTAAGGTTGGAAATTTGCTATAAAATTAGTAAGTACTTTCTTGTTTTCCCACCAATTTATGATATTATTCAAATATAAAAGAAAAGGCAAAAAATATATGTGAATCTACTAACACGTGTCAAAAATTATATGTTGTAAAAATTTTGAGTGTTTTGGATTAAAAAGGTTCAAAGAGCATCTGTCACAAAATTTAGATCGAGAAAAATGCAAAAGATAAAAGTCTATTCAGACACGCTCTACAAAAGTAGGTAATTTAAAATAAATAAATAAATGGTACTAGTAGGAATTTCATATAAGAGCATAAAATTTTAAGAGTTTGTGATTATATAAATAAAAGTTAGTAAGTTATTGAAAAAGTTGGTAAGTTACAAACAATCAAATAAACATTAGTAAGCAATGCAAATAAAAAGTACTACCGTAATCGAAGAAAAATTGACAAATCACACAAACTAAAATTTGTAGTGGTCAATTTAGAACAAGGATATGTGATGCAAATAAAAATTAGTAAGTTATTTGAAAACATGGAATTTATAAATGGCAATAAAATATATACTAGGAAGCACTATGATAAGAGTAGATAATTTAATGTCGATCGCCAATTTAACTGGGGAAAAAAATGATAAGTCATTGAAATTAAGGTTGGTGATATCATATAAGAATTGGTAAATTCAAAAGGTAGTAAGGTCCGAAATTAACAATTGGTTAATTGTCAAAAAGATTTGCAATTTACAAACAACCAAAATAAACGTGGATAACTAACTCAAATAAAAGTAAGTAAACTAAACTTTATACTAAATATTAAAAAAATCAGTAAATCACTCGAAGTAATGGTGTTAATATCATTTAAAAGTTGATAACTTTAAATGTTGATAAGTCATGCAAATAAAGGTTAACAAGTTATTAACAAAAAAGATGGTAATATGCAAACAACCTAAATACACTTCGGTTACAATTGGCCAGTCACATTGTTTTGCCGGCAGCATTTGATACTTATCGATGTTAATAGAAATTTAAAGACAACGAAAAACTATTTGTTTTTAATACTTTTTTAGCACAGAACTATAGAATTTTGCTGTCATTAGCATAATTATGAGAATTTTTACTAAAAGCAAACTGGTGTCGGATTAATGGACGACCTTCTTGGTATAGTGAAGAGACATGGATTAGAGTTGGGCTTAATGGATTAGACTCGTGAAGAGGAGGCATTCGTCCGAATCGATCTCTTCGGACGGGATAAGGTGATGGTCGAGTGTAGGCTGATCACATTCCTAGTACTCATCTAGTGTCAGATGAAATATTCATACATGCTTCGCTTCGTTTGGCTACTCTTTCCTTCTTAGTTCCATTGGCCGTCTAGAGCTTCTCCTCCTCTTTCCGTTTCGCGACGGAAAGGAACGGAATCCTCTGGTGTCATATCGAGTTTCAAAGATATAAGAAGACCAATAATCCATCCTCAGAAGCTATATTTTGCTAGTTAAGCCCGTGCATATATGCACCGGCCACAGAGCATTTGAGCGCTTTTAGAGCATCCTCTCCAATGCGTCCCCCCTTGCATTCCGATCGTTCGACATTGTTCCACTTCAATTTAATGGCATACTCCAATGATAGATCGAAAAGGACACGCCTCGCCTCCTCTTTCTAACAATAAGCAAGAAAAACCCCTGTAAATTTTGGAGTCACCAGATCTTTGAACAGTCTTTGTTACAGGGTTCAATGATTGTGAGTGTAAGTTTGGCGAATGCCTCCGAAGATAACCCACGGTCAAATTCTCAATCTTTCCATTTCCCTGGGAAACACTTTCATCTTGAGAACATCGCGCCTTTTCACATATAATAGTTCCGAATCGAATCTTTTTAAAATCTATTGATAAAAGAATATCAAACTCCAGCAGCTCAGAAATCTCCATCCCCAAGTTGAGGCCAAGGCTGGAATGCTTCGTTGACGATGGAGGCTCATCAAAGAGCAACCACGACCCTCCACAAGCAAAGTTGCAATTCCTTTCTACCAAGTGAACCACCGTCGACATCTCTCTCTCTCTCAACTCACCAACATCGCAAAGTCAAACACACACCGCATTTCAATAACATTGCACTAAACTTTCCTTACTCTATGTACAGAATCCTCATAGAAAGCACAGCAATCAAGTGGTAAAGCCAGTCCATCAAACCAAAAAGGGAAGCCTTAACAATTCTGATCTTGTGAAGCAATGTGCTGAATGACTTGAATTACATTTTACAATCTCAGAGTCGAAAGACCGGTAAAACACCCCTCCACGAGCTAAATTAGTTTTAAAAGGTTGGAAACAGTAGTCATTGGTCATAGAATGAGATGAAAAACGAAAGGGCACTCTCCAAATAATTCATTAATCATTAATCTTGTCGAAGAACCTCCCGTGCTTTTGCAATCAGTAGTAGCAACATAAGTATTTTGAAAATTTCCTCACAGTGAATGGATTCCCTCAGTCACGCCGAATACCTAATATTTTCATGGCCAGTTCCCAGGTGACAATGGCCACAGCATTAGCAGGAAACGCCCGAACTATAGTCGGACCGAATCCTGCGTAACACCCTCTAAGTCCTGCTCTTCTATAAATCTACAGCCAGAGAAAGATGAAACATAGAAGTGTGACTTAAATGAAAAGATGCCTGATTGTATAACGACATTACATCACATATAAGCAGCGAATGTATACGATCATGATACTTACTGAGTTTAAGACTCTGAAAGGATTTCTTGGAGCATCTCTATCAGGGTAGTCTGAATTATCGTCTTTGCCACATCCAAGGGCAAAACAGCTGACCAGAACTGTGGAAATAACAGAGAAGTTAGTGGCACCACCAATAAATTTCAACATAGATGACCAAAAGAGAATGCTCAAGAAAATCACTAATCTTTCATAAAGGTAACTTACAGCTACACCACCAGACCACCAGTCACGATCCCAATACCAATATCAATGAGATGTCTGTGCTGAGATGAATCAGCATTCAGACGCAATTGCAAGTGCATGTAATGGCGAACATACTCATAAGTGCTAAAGAAGACGGCATTTTCCTATAGATTCCCTCAACAACGTCGTAAAACCTCCACGAAAAATTCCTGTAACCTGAATACTTTCCCATTACTTGATGAATAAAATTTCGATTGACATATCAACTAAAAAACACATGCTCTCACCCCTTCGGCTTTTACAGTTTTAATGGCACAATCTAGAGGACTGCTGTATCTACTGGATTTTGGAACAACTGAATCAGTGCCTTGAACTTGCATCCTACACTGGAGATGATGTCAAAGTAGGGAAAAGAAAATCGCAGACAACAGAAATAACAGGGCAAAATCAGTGAAGTTACCTTCACCAGCTCAGATGACACAACACAAAACTATGATAGATCCACCATAAGCTGCAGCAGGAATGATGACTTGGGGTTGAGGCAAATCAGTTTGCAAGCCCCTCTTTATATATTAAAAAAAAAAAAGACATAAATGAAGAGTAAATACAAGCAATAAACACATCCAAATGGAATTCAATGTGAATAATTTCTCAGCGAATGAATGGCTTAAAAAAGCCATCGAAGCTGCTCACTTATTTTCTCACATGCCTGCAAAGACTGTTTTGTTTGTGAATAAATTCCAAAAAGAAGTGAACTCTCAAAGGCCACTCCAACAAAGATGAAGTAGCTCCTCTATACAAACCTCTAACCTGCAAAAGATTATAAGTTCTTTTTTAGAAGAACAATTTATTTCATAGTTCTCTTAGATAAAAGACAGATTTGAAGTACAGATGGAAGAAGTAATGCAGTCATGATCAGTAAGTATGAAACAGAGACGACCCAAATGTCAGTTCTTAACTTGGCAATATCTGTTTCTAATGCATTATTCACTTCCAGAAAACAGTCTCATTTTGTTACGCCCTCCAGGAATTATGAGTTTATCCCTTTAAGACTGCGGACAACTGAAAGAGTGGAGCAGATTTGTTTCATTATATATCAACTCAGGGATTGCAAATGGAATTTAAAAAAGACAAGCTGAATCCCTTCTGTCCTCTTTTTATTTCTGTGCTGTGCTTAAAGTAAGCCACACATATAGCCTTTTGTATGTAGAATAACAATGCAATGGTGAGCATATACCATGACAATCCAACAGCCACAGTTTACGAGATATAACACTTAAATAGACTTAAAGGCCTAGACTAAGAAACATACTCCTTCAGTTTTTAGGACTCGTGCAGCACAATGCCAACCATTTCTATACTTGATTCCACCAACTTCAGTATTGTGTTTTTGAAGCTTCACCTGAATAAGAGATGAAGAAGAAGCTTGCATGTAACAAGAGATTGATAGAACAAATTATCCCAATTTGTCATTGCATTGCATCTAGATTAATTATGCTCTTGGTACAGCTTCGCATACACAAACTGTAGATAATAGTTCTGTATTTGAATACACACCCTTTGACTTATATTGAAGCAAAACATTAGCTCCATTAAGACTTACCCCATTACACAGCAGAAAACATGACTACATGATAAAATCCTCCAAGACATATACAGGAAAAGAAGAATGAAAAATATATAGAATATGACGGATACATATTCTTTCTCATGCCAAAAAGCGGACGGCTTGACAAAACTATGCCAAAACATTGTTTATTGATGAGAAACTGCCAAATCAACACACCTAACACTCCTATGTCCTGAGTCATTGACAGTGATCAGTGAGTAGAAATCAAGCTTATTCTTCCTTGAACCAGTAAGGCAGATTGATAACTAGAACACTCTGCCAACCAATGAGGCAACAATACCAAAGCAATGAACCCATGACCTTAACTCAAGCTTCAAAATGCTGCTCATTGCACTAGACAAGAAACATAATGGCATCATCATAGCTGCACTGAATTTACTTTTCTATTTTTAAGAATAGAAACAGGACATAAACCTACAGGCAATCTAATTTATGATTACCATTTTTGATGACTCTCACTTTGAAATAAGACTTGCTGTACCTTAAGAAAAGCAAATGATGCTTTCAGTTGTTTCTGGTTTTTGTTTCTCCCAACAATTGAAAAAACTTAAATGCAATCAGACAATTGCCTAGCCTTAAGCATACTTGAAAATGCATCTTCTAAACAAATAACTAATGTTTCTGGAAAAAGCACTAGGACCCTGCAAAGCCATGCACCAAGGAGGCACCAAGCAATTTATTATATAAGAAAATGAAGCTATGCATTTGAGCACAACATCGACATTTAAATTTTTTCAAATAAAAAATTTGAAAATTCTCAAGCATCCATCCCTAAAACAAAATACAAAGACACACACTACAAAACATGGAATTGTGTGAAACTAGGACTTCTTCATTTTCTAGATTCTGCTTTGATTCAATCTCACTCCAACAACTATTAGCCACCAACAAATCCCAACAACCAGTGCCTAGAGAATCAAGGAATGCGCTACTTGCGCCCCAAAAAGCACAGAGATAATGCACTTCCATAGCTTTTTCATTCCATTGGTCGCGCCAACTTTCAATGCCAACTTCGCCATCAAAACTCCAAATATGGCCTCAACTGGAACTATAAAGTGACTCCAACAAGTGACCTTCAACTCTCAAGCAAGTTCAGATCAAGCTCCTAAGTTCCAAGAGCATTTTACAGCATTTATTGGCCAGTCAGGCATGTAGCTTGCCACATCATGACAGCAAGACGTCTACAACCGAAGGTCTTCCAATCAAGAAAGCTTGAAACTTTGAAAACAGACGGGCCCCGAAATTTT